>SZWC01016570.1:6102-17086 GCA_023375785.1 Penium margaritaceum | reverse complement strand
CTCTCTCTCTCTCTCTCTCTCTCGCTCTCTCTCTCGCTCATTCTCTAACTCACTGACATATGGACATAACACAAATTGTGAACCCACTCGCGAGCCACACGTTGCGATTCCGACAGTTGGCACTTTCGCACATGCCTCAAAGGAAGCAAAACATGCCAACCTCATCACGTGCATGCACACACACCTGCGAACCGACCACCCGCATGCCAACGAGCGCACATGTTCGGCCGCCCGGAAACAGGCCCGTGTGCCTGTGCTTGTCCATCCATGTGTCCACCAATTCCCATGCCCCTCTGCCATCGCGCCTGCGCCTGGCTTCCTGCCCGCCCACACCCGCGCCTGCCGGACCTTGAACGTGCCCGTACGCCAGCCCGCCTATCCTCTGTGTGTGCGCCCTCGTGCATGGCTGCCCGCCCGCACACCCACCTGCCCTCACACTCGCATTTGCCAACCCACCCAGAGACTAGCCTACGCACCCAAAAGCCAGCCTGTCCCCTCAGAGTGCAAGCCCAGCAGCCAGCCCCCACGCCAGCTCCCACGCCAGCCCCCACGCCAGCCCCCAAGCCAGGCCCCATGCCAGGCCCCATGCCAGCCCCCACGCCAGCCCCCACGCCAGCCCCAAAGCCAGCCCCCACAGCATCTCTGCTTCAGAAACTCTGCATGGTCGCTTCCATGCGTCAGGCTGACGGGCTGTCAGCCAGGACTACAGACAGGAACCGGATGCCCAACCGGACGATTCCAGCAGATAGCCCATTTCATGGTGAAGAACGGCACTTGTAGCCAAAGACAGCCCTTGTGGCAAAAGACGGCACTTGTGGCAAAAGACAGCATTTGTGGCAAAAGACAGCACTTGTGGCAAAAGACAGCACTTGTGGCAAAAGACGGCATTTGTGGGAAAAGACGGCACTTGTGGCAAACGACGGCACTTGTGGCAAAAGACGGCACTTGTGGAAAAAGACGGCACTTGTCGCAAAAGACAGCACTTGTGGCAAAAGACAGCATTTGTGGCAAAAGACGGCACTTGTAGCAAAAGAAGTGATCTGTGGTGAAGGACGGCACTCACAGAGCGGCGGATGAGAGAGCCGGTGTACTCAATAACAAAATCACCGGCTTCGATGCGTTCCAGAGAGAGCAGACCCCACCCGTGCACGCGGCTGCGCACCAGCTTCAACTTCTTGCGCCGTGCCTGCCACGGGTGATTGGTAGAAGACAAACAGACAGCCACAAAAGAGCCAACAGGTGATTCATAGAAGACAAACAGACAGCCACGAAAGAACCAACAGGTGATTCATAGAAGACAAACAGACAGCCACGAAAGAACCAACAGGTGATTCATAGAAGACAAACAGACAGCCACGAAAGAACCAACAGGTGATTCATAGAAGACAAACAGACAGCCACAAAAGAACCAACAGGTGATTCATAGAAGACAAACAGACAGCCACGAAAGAACCAACAGGTGATTCATAGAAGACAAACAGACAGCCACAAAAGAGCCAACAGGTGATTCATAGAAAACAAACAGACAGCCACGAAAGAACCAACAGGTGATTCATAGAAGACAAACAGACAACCACAAAGGAGCCAACAGGTGATTCATAGAAAACAAACAGACAGCCACGAAAGAACCAACAGGTGATTCATAGAAGACAAACAGACAGCCACGAAAGAACCAACAGGTGATTCATAGAAGACAAACAGACAGCCACAAAAGAGCCAACAGGTGATTCATAGAAAACAAACAGACAGCCACGAAAGAACCAACAGGTGATTCATTGAAGACAAACAGACAGCCACGAAAGAACCAACAGGTGATTCATAGAAGACAAACAGACAGCCACGAAAGAACCAACAGGTGATTCATAGAAGACAAACAGACAGCCACAAAAGAACCAACAGGTGATTCATAGAAGACAAACAGACAGCCACAAAAGAACCAACAGGTGATTCATAGAAGACAAACAGACAGCCACGAAAGAACCAACAGGTGATTCATAGAAGACAAACAGACAGCCATGAAAGAACCAACAGGTGATTCATAGAAGACAAACAGACAGCCACGAAAGAACCAACAGGTGATTCATAGAAGACAAACAAACAGCCACGAAAGAACCAACAGGTGATTCATAGAAGACAAACAGACAGCCACGAAAGAACCAACAGGTGATTCATAGAAAACAAACAGACAGCCACGAAAGAACCAACAGGTGATTCATATAAGACAAACAGACAGCCACAAAAGAACCAACAGGTGATTCATAGAAGACAAACAGACAGCCACGAAAGAACCAACAGGTGATTCATAGAAGACAAACAGACAGCCACGAAAGAACCAACAGGTGATTCATAGAAGACAAACAGACAGCCACGAAAGAACCAACAGGTGATTCATAGAAGACAAACAGACAGCCACGAAAGAACCAACAGGTGATTCATGGAAGACAAACAGACAGCCACGAAAGAGCCAACAGGTGATTCATAGAAGACAAACAGACAGCCACGAAAGAACCAACAGGTGATTCATAGAAGACAAACAAACAGCCACGAAAGAACCAACAGGTGATTCATAGAAGACAAACAGACAGCCACGAAAGAACCAACAGGTGATTCATAGAAGACAAACAGACAGCCACGAAAGAACCAACAGGTGATTCATAGAAGACAAACAAACAGCCACGAAAGAACCAACAGGGACAGGAGCAGTGCGCCAGCTTCAGCTGCAGAACCTTTCCACCAAACACTCAACCTTTCCACCAAACACTCAACCTTTCCACCAAACACTCAACCTTTCCACCAAACACTCAACCTTTCCACCAAACACTCAACCTTTCCACCAAACACTCAACCCTTCCACCAAACACTCAACCTTTCCACCAAACAGTCAACCTTTCCACCAAACACTCAACCTTTCCACCAAACACTCACCCTTTCCACCAAACACTCAACCTTTCCACCTTTCCACCAAACATTCAACCTTTCCACCAAACACTCAACCTTTCCACCAAACACTCAACCTTTCCACCAAACACTCAACCTTTCCACCAAACACTCAACCTTTCCACCAAACACTCAACCTGGTTCGGACTTAACATGAGTCACGGCTCAGCACAAATACTTGCACAACACCGTACCGCTGAATGTGATCCTTTGCTCATCACCATACCGCTGAATGTGATCCTTTGCACATCACCATACAGCTGCCCAAGCAATGTCATTCAGCCATCCCAACTCTCCATGCACTCCGACTCTCCATGCACTCCAACTCTCCATACACTCCAACTCTCCATACACTCCAACTTTCCATGCATTCCAACTCTCCATGCACTTCAACCCTATGCACGCCAAGTTTCCATCCATACCAACTCCATGCACCCAACTCCATAGACCCCAACTCCCCATGCACGCCAACTCCATGCACGGAGACATAGAAACATCCTACCAGCTTCAGATGGCATGGTGTGTGGAGTTTTGCACGAAATGGCATGCAACACCACAGGCACGCATGCGGACAAACCTTGAGCTGTCGAAACTTGAGGCCCTCCCAGCCTTCTGTGGAGGCAGCCAACTGTCGCATTGCAGCCCTGCTGCTGCGCGCTGACGACAACACCACTGTGCTGCCACCCCCCCCGCCTCCTCCTCCAACTCCTCCTCCTCCTCCTACAATGCCCAGCCCTCCTACCCCTCCTCCGGCACCTCCCCCTCCACCCGACGCTCCAGAACCAAAGGGGACAACCGCCCACTCATCCTTCCTCACAGCGCTCACACCCACCCCAACCGAACCAGCACCGATGTTGCTGCTGCTTTTTCCCCCGGCCAGTTGCGAGCGCGACGTGAGCGCAAACACAGGAAGCAATGTGCCCTTCCCTACATCAGCTGGCCCGAGCTCCCCACTTCTTGCCACACCACTGCCACCAGTACCAGCTCCCGCTCCTCCTCCTCCCCCTCCCCCTCCCCCTCCTCCCGCACTCCTGGACAAGGAGGAGGAAAATGACGCCAACCCTAGAGGAGCAGCGAGCAGCTCCTCCGCACTGCACCTTCCCTCACGCCACGCCGCCAGCTGTCTGCCGACGCTCGCGGCAACGCTCTTGGGCAACCCTCGGAGGGTGCGGAGGTGGTGAACCACCCACTGCCCCGCAGCCGCATCGGGCCTCACATCCGACATGCCACAGCGCCACGCCACAGCAGATGCCAGCCGCCACTCCCACCCGTCCGCCACCGCACGGGCACAGCGTCCCTCTTCGTCTCCCTTGGCCAACCTTCCCTTGCCCTCCTTCTCCATCACTTGTCCTGTGTGGGACTTCTTGCGCGGACGGAGGAGGTCGTCATGGTCGAGGTAGCCATTTTGGTCGAGGTGGTCGTTCTGGTGCAGGTGATGTTGGTGGTGCTGGTCGTACTGCTGCTGCTGCTGCTGCTGCCGCTTGTGCCTTGGCTGCTGCACCAGTAACTGCTTCTCCTCGCTCCTGCCTAAGGTGGCTGCGGTCAGCTGCCACGAGCGTGGTCGCTTCGTCGGCAGCGGAAGGGGCGCAGTCGGCTGCTGCTGCTGCTGTGCTGCCATTAAGCTGGTGCCCTCGCCCTGCCGCCAGGAGAGTCTCAACTCTGCTGTTCCAACACAGTGATGCTGCTGCTGCCGACTGCTGTGCTGCTGACTCTGCTCAACAATGCAGCTGCCTGCGTGCTGCTCTTGCTGCTGCGTCCCCATCGACCCCAGCAGCGATCCCTCTCGCCACGCCGTCAACAACGGCGAGTGCGACAACGGCGGTAGCGGCGATCGCTGCGATGGCCCTGTCGGCGCTCCGACGATCGGAGGCTGAGGGCCCGCCGCTGAGTGCCAGGGCCGATGGTGCAAGCTCGATCGGACTTGGGTGGGAGTCGGGCCCCACGACCCAGGAGTCGCGCTCGGAGCAGCCAGCCTTGTCCTCAGCTCCTTTTCGGGCCAATGAGGGATACTGGGAGCCTTGGGGGGACTGCGAGGAGGGAGGGAACCAACGAGGGGATGCTGAAATGGGGATGGAACTTCCTTCTCCTTCCCTCTCTCCCTCTCTCTCCCATCTGCCAGCGGAGCGCATACGATTGTGCTCCCACTTGCCACCTCCCCTCCTGTAGCCTCCGGCCTCTTCCAAGATAGAGAAGCATCGTCATACTCTCCCCTTTTCACCATCTTTGCTTGCTTGGAACCCCTTCTCCCAATCAAGTCTCTGACCTCCCTCCCTGCCTCTACACGATCGCCTTCCCTTCCCTCCGAACAACCCAACTCTTGTTCTCCTTCCCTTCCCTCAACGGCTCCTCCTGCACTCCCTCTCCTTGAAACCCCTTCGCTGAGAATGCGGGCCTTGCGTTTGCTTGCCAGGCCCAGCGCCAACGCCTCGCGGTACGACAGGAGTAGATCCCCAAAGCCTCCCGCGCCGCCAGCCGACCCTTGCACCCTACTGCCGCCACCCGCGCCTTGACGGCTGGTGCTGCTCGTGCCGCTGGCAGCAGCAGCAGTGCCGACACTTGAGTCAGCTGCAAGCTCTGCCGCGTTCTGCTGGTGGCGCTGCTGGAAATTCAATCGCACCTCTTCTTCGATCGGCCTCTGTCGCAACGCGTCCAAATCGGGAACTGCACTATAGAGGGTCGAAACAATCGACCGTGACGGTGCCATCTCTGTGAGCTTCGACGGCCTGTCCTCCAAGGACGGGACTGCTACTGCTCCAGTTGCCCGAGCAACCAGACCCTCACTGCTCCCCTCTCCCTTTGTTCTCAGCCTCGCAACATCACTCGCCTCTCTGTCTGCCGCACTGCTGCCCTCCTGCTCCCCTCCACCGTCCACCACAGCAGCCACAGCAGAAGTCTCTCTGGCCTCAATCCCTGCATGTTCCTCCCTTCTCTGCACACAATCCTCCGCCCCATTTCCTCCTGCATCCGGACAAACAGCCGCCTCCCCCTTGAGAAACAGTGGCGTTGGTGGCGGAGTCGATGTGATAGGCTGCTGGGACAAAGGTCGTAACAGCAAGCTCAGTCCGCAGCTGCCGCCCTTGCCGCCAGCAATAACGGGCCCACTCTGACCCTTGCCGCAGTTCCCTCCATCCCCTGATGAGCCCTGACTGTGGGAGGCGATGTACGGCGAAGAAGGTTCTGCATCGCCAGATTCTGCGCCTGCAGCAGCGACAACAATGGGCTGCGCTTTCGGTCCTGAACCAATCTGCCGCATCATGCTGTCATCATGGGTCTGCATGTCAGTTCCCACATCCTCGCTCCCATCTTCATCCTCCTCTACTTTCTCCTCATCCTGCTCCTGCTCTTCTTCTTCCTCCCCCTCCTCCTCACCCTCGTTGCCTTCCACTTCCTCCCCCTCCTCCTCCTCTTCCTCTTCCTCCACCTCGCCTTTCTCCTGCACCTCCACTTCATCTCCCCATTCACATTCCACACTCCTTCCTGCAGCATCAAACTGCTGCAGTCTGAGTGACCCCTGAGGATTCTCCGTCATCACCTTCCTTGCCTTCATCTCTGCCAAGACCTGTGCTAATGTCTTTGCCTCTAGCAGGTCTTCATCTTCCTCTTCTTCATCAGGCTCACTTTCCTCTTCCTCCTCCTCTTCCTCCTCATCCCCTCCATCTTCCACTTTCTCTCCCTCTTTCACACTTCCTTCCTGCTTCTCTTCCTTTGCTTCCTCTTCCTTTTCCTCACCCTCCTCTCTCACTTGAACAAAGCATCCGCTCTCCTGGTGAGGCATTCTCCCTTCCCCTTCTACCACAGCAGCGGTCACCTTCTTCCTCTCCACTTCCTCGGCAGACCCACCAACATTTCCTCCACTCCGAGAGAGTGTTTCTTCCAAGGCACTCCCATCCTCACCTCCACTACCCCTTGCTGCTGCCTCCCCCCTCTCCTCCCGCGGCTTTGCCCTAGGCACCTTCAGGCAAGCAAGCAGGGCTCCAACGTGTGGCCTCNGATTCGTCTTCTTCCTCACTCGTCGTGCTGCCGCCAGCGCTAGCACCCGTCCTTTGGACTGCTCTGCTGCTGCCCATCCTTCGCCGGCCACCTCCAGTGCTGCTCTTTTCAGCGCCCTGGTCGACCCACCCTCGCTGGCTGCTCCAGCTAGTGCTTGCGCTGCTGGTGCTGATGCTTCTGCTGCTGCCAGTGCTAGCTGTGGTGCTGGTGCTGGTGCTGGTGCTGGTGCTGGTGCTGGTGCTGGTGCTGGTCCCGGTACCGGTGCAAGTCCTGGTGCTGGTGCTGATGCTGATGCTGATTCTGGTGTTGGTGCTGATGATGGTGCTGGTCCTGGTGCTGGTGCTGGTGCTGAAGCCAGTCCCGATCCTGGTGCTGACGTGGGTCCTGGTGCTGGTGCAGGTGGTAGCACTGATGCTCCTGCTCGTGCTAGTGCTGATGCCGCTGATGGTGCCGGTGCTGGTGTTTGTACGTCTGCTGATGTTGGCGCCGGTGCTGGCTGGAAATGGGCACCAACCGCACCAACTTCATAGACCATTGCCAGCTCTGCTGCCGCAAGAGTGGCAGCGGCAGGGGCAGGATCAGCAGGATCGCACTGTGGTACAGGTGATGCTGAGGAAGCTGCTTCTGCTGCTACGTCTGCTGCTGTTGCTCCTGCAGCTGCTCCCCCTCCTGCCTTCAGTACCTTGCCTTCACCCACTGCTGCTGCCGTTGTTTCTGCCATCGTGTTCAAAGGGATAAGGAGGGGCTCGAAGCCAGGCGGGAAGTCAAGCCCAGAAGCTGCACCAGCTGTTGCAGCAGCAGAACTGTCCATTGTCGCACATGCAGCGGCAGGCTGCGGCAGTGTCGAAGACCCAACAAAGCCCTCAAAGCCAGGCGGCAGACTCAGCTCCTCCTCACCTGCCACAACACCTACCTCCCTTTCCCGTTCCCTCGTACGCTCCCTCTCATGCTGCCCCTCATGTGGCTCCCTCGCACATAATGCTTCCCTCACACAGTCTGCTCTCCCCTTCACTTGCAGATCAGGAGGCAGTAGTGAGAAAGCAGCAACTGAGGACTGCAGTTGCGGATCACGCACGGCCACCACCATGGCTTGATCAGCTGCCACGTCAGCTGCCACACTTGCTGCTGCATCAGCTGCCACATCAGCTGCCACATCAGGCCGGACCACCTGGTGGGACGGCAGGCTCTTCGATTGTCCAGCGCAAGCTACAGCACACCCGAGATCCACTGCCGGTGTGGTTGACGCAGCAGCAGCATCCGACTTCGAGATTCTGTTGGGCTTTTCAACACCACCAGACGGTCTATTGACGCTGCTTGTTCCTTTCGCCGTCCGTACAGATCGGGTGAGTAGGTCGAGGCCAGTGGCAGACTGCCAATGGAGACACTCTGGCACAGGCGCCACTGCTGCCACGCTGCTGCTCCCTTCTGGTGGAGGAACAACTCCTGCTGCCGCAGGAATAGCAGCAGCAGCAGCAGGAGCAGCAGCGAAAGCTGCGTGCACGCTCGGTGTTGCGTTGGAGTGTCCGTCAGGATTAGAAACACTATCCAAAGAGTGGATGGGAGCCTCAGCTGCTGATGGGCAGCCCACGTCCCATTTAGACCGTCTCTTTCTGCTCCCCTGTTGCTTCAATTCTGCTGTTTCTCCTCCTCCTCCACCACCGGCTGCTGCTGCTGCTGCTGCTCCCTGTCCTCCTCCTGCCGCCGTTGATGCTGGTGTTGTTGCTACAGGTGTTAAGGTTTTGATAGCTCCAAGCATCAACTGCAACTCTGGCAGAAGTGCGGTTGGTGTTGTTGGAACCGTCGCTGCTGCTGGTGTTACAGGAAGGGCTGCTGCCGTCGTTCCCCATGTAGGAGCAGCTGCTGTTGCTGCTGCTGCTGCTGCTGCTGTTGCTCCTGTTGCTGCTGCTGCAGCCGCGTCTACCGCCACTGCTGCTGCTGGTGCTGGTGCTGCTGCTGCTGCTGCTGCTGCTGGCCATAGAGGCATATGATGAAAGGGCGGGAATGAGAGGGCCGCGATTGGCGGCGTCGCCAAGAGTGGAGGATGCTTCTGTGAAGCCTGTTGGGGAGCAGGCAGGAATGAATGCCCTGCTGGCAGCGAAGGGCCGGCCAGTGCGGATGGGAGCGCCGGCGCCGGCGCTGGTGCTGGCGGGGGCTTCTTGGCCCTGATCCTGGGCAGGTTGTCATAGTTCTTCTGCAATCAGGCAAAGGCAACTTTTCAGAAATGCTTGATTACACAAAAGTGCCAACGAGGCCAAGATGATGGATGATGATGGATGATGATGGAAAGAGGGCGAAGCAGGCACAGCACTACCAATAAGCAAAGAGCCTCCTCTCTGCCCACACTTCTCCAGAATAGGAAGGAGGGAGCACGTGAGATTGTGCGGGAAAGATGCAAGAAAATAAGCAGCCTTGAGCGCAGACATGCAGATGTGCAGCAGCAGCAACAGCAGCAGCAACGGCAGCGGCAGCAGCGGCGGCAGTGGCAGCAGCAGCAGCAGCAGCAGAAGCAGCATCAGCAGCGGCGGCAGCGGCAGCAGCAGCAGCAGGGGCTGCGGCGGCGGCAGCAACAGCAGCAGAGACACAGAGGTACACTGCCTCGTGCTGTACAAAGGTTCAGCAATGGCAACGAATGCCATGGGTACCGCAAACATGTGAGGTTGACCACAACGCCTCACACTGTCGCGAACAATGCCTGGCTCACCCCTTCGCCGAAGAGAGCAGAGAGGATCGCGCCACTCTTGTCCGTCTTTCTCTTCTGCTGCGCCCTCGACGAAGTGCTACCCTCACCCGCCGCCGCCTTCACACTCGACTGCTGCTGCGGATGCTGCTGCTGCTGCTGTGCCGACCGCGAGCGGGCGCTGAACTCCGGACCAGATGGCTTTGGAGGAGCGCCGGTGTGCCGAAGGGGTCCCGAGTTCGGGCGCTGCTTCTCCACCTCCCGCTCTCGCTCGTGCCGCTCTCTGTCTGTCTCCCTTCCCCTGCCTTCAGCCTCTGCTGGTTTGGATACGACCTTTCCTGCGATGGGTAACGCCGTTGTGACAACGGCAGGACGTCCTCCCACTTTGTGGGTCTGCAGCGTCTCCTCCTCCTCCTGCTCCTTGAACCCCTTCGACTCGACCGCCTTGACCTCCACCGTTAACCTCCCCTCTTCGCCCTCCAGCTTGCGCAGTGAGGGCCTTGAGCCAAGTAGCTGCTGGAGACCCTTGACTCCTTCGCCCTCTTCCTGCTGGTGTGGCTGCTGGTAGTGCTGCTGCTGCTCCGGATGCTGATGGTGAGCATGCTGCCGCACTCCCAAGACCTGGTCTAGTCTCTCCATGCTCTCGCTTGTGTCTCCGTCAATAGAGCATTCCGCAGCCCTCAATGATCCTACCATCGCCAACACGCCTGCATTGCTCCCTGCTATTGATAGCACATTTGCATTGCTCCCTGCTATCGCCAACACACCTCCATCATTCCCTGCTATCGCTAATGCGCCTGCATCTTTCCCCGTCATATGTTCTTCTTTGGCTGGCTTGCTACAGACCAAGGCAAGCTGTGACTCCCCATGATCTGCAATAGGCAGTGAAAAGCCAGGTGGCAAGTCAGGGCCGTCCACACAAGGAGAAGGAGCAACTGCGGTGTTTGCAGCAGCAGCAGCAGCAGCTGTGCAGTCCGAAACTGAAGCAGCAGCAGCAGCTGTGGTGGCAGTGCTGAATGAAGGAGACGGCCTGGCAGCAGTCGATGAAGCAGGCAGAAAGAGCACAGCTGTCCCCGTGCCTTCCTCCATCCCCCTGTCCTCCGCCCGACACTCCGACCCGTGTGCGTCTGGAACCACGCCTGGTGCATGGTCGAGTGCAGCGCCGTCACCGGGCAGTTGGTCGATTGTGTTGACCGGGACCATGATCCCCGCTGCATCGCCTGCCGTGCAGTCCGCCGGGACGTGCGCCGACGCGCACGATGAGAGCGGGGACGCCCTCAGCGGCGACAGCGACGGCGAAACAGAAGACGCCAGCGACGCTTCTGCTCCTGATGCCACCGATGCTTCTGCTCCCCACACCAGCGATAATGCTTCTGCTCC
>SZWC01016569.1:42104-58679 GCA_023375785.1 Penium margaritaceum | reverse complement strand
CCTAGTAGTTTCTCATGATGTCAAAGCAGCGAGACCTTTCTCACTCAGCTACGCCACAGAGAAGCAGCACCGACACATGTAGTGAGAATAACCGCAACAGCCGTATCATGGGACCAGTCGTAATAGACGTCAGCAGCAGAAACGTCGCCCCAAAGTCAATAGCAGCAGCGTAACCATGCGATTAATCGAGTGGGAAACAACACCAGCAGTGGCAACATGAGCTACGGCCACCGTCGAAGCAGCAGCAACCACAGCAATGACGAGCTGCAACAACCAAAATGAGCGGCAGCGATAATACTAGGTTTTAGCACCAGCTTGTCTCACTCCAACCCGTGGCACAAAAAAGAGAAGCAGCTTGCAACAATAGCTCCTGGCGGTGGCTATGAGCTGTGGTAGCGCTTAGTGGTAGTGGTAGCACTTAGCAACGGCAACGGCGAGCAGCAAGAGCGAAGAAAGCATCCACAAACAACAAGAGTAGCACAGCGACAGTAGCAAAGGTGGCAACAATATAGCAACAACATTCTGGCTGCAATAACGACAGCAGTAGCAACAGCACTGCAACAACACCACAGTAGCGGTAGCGGCTAAAGCAGCGCAACATCAACGGCAATGGCTGGAGAAGTATCAGCCCTGCGATAGTAGTAGCCACGGCTGTTGTCTTTTGGAACACTACTGCTATGCAATAGCTGTTATCAGCAGTGCTGTGCAACGAAACTGCTGCGTGACTCCACAATAGCGACGCAGGTCTACACGGCCCCTACGCAGTTGCAAGACGGGGTTGACCCAATCACCCCCATCCACAGCCACGCAAACTCCGCATGGGGTAAAGAAAAATTCAGCTCTGCCAGCACAAAACATGCTTGAGTATTTAACGCCTAGCTTTTTAGGCCAGTGTAAAAACGTTAAATTTATTACTAGAAGTCTTGGCAATTTTTAGAGCAATCATCAAATTTTGTGAGAATATCAACTCCTCAAGAAACGCAGACAGTTCTTGATTATGACAACATTGAGCAACCACATGGCGCTAGGCAGTGACGAAGGGAGGGAGCCAATTGATTCCTCCAGCTCTAGCCCCCTTTCAGGCTTGTCAACCCCGCGTACTCAGGCAATTGACGAGCTTTGACAGGCACATGTTGAGAATAGGCCAGAAGCAGAAGCACTTTACCACTCTCCGTGACATTCGAACCTTGTTGTAGAGCCTTTCACGACTATAGTAGACTCCACCTGGCGCATTGGGGTTCATACCGCAAGGGCGGATGACTACATCCACTGGCTCTGCAAGGCAGCAACAGGTAGTTGAGGAGCAATATTGAGAGGAGAAAAAGGTAGATTCACGGACACGTGATATTTGCACGCATTTAGAGCGCTTCCACGTTGGCCCACAGCTGACATCCGCGGGTGTATTAGTGCCACCAACGCGTCAGACCCCGTCAAGATGAGTGACTGGCCTCTCTTTTGACGGCCTATACATTCCAAGGATGCTTTTCCTAGTGCTTGGGATTTCCCTCACCACAGAGGAGTAGTTAACGAAGGAATTCAATTGGCTCCCATTGGATTTCCCATTGCGACAGTGATGCTGGGTTTCATTGCTAGAAGGTAATTTTCCACGTTTGGGCTGACGCAGAGGGGGTGTGGTTCTATTACCTAAGCTAGTAACAGACCAATGATGCCCACCAGACTCAGATAGTTGCAAGACCCATGCACTATCTGCTCTATGTCGTTCTCTAAAAGACAGCCGTGGACTTCCGTCCTTTCCTGGGTGCATCCCCGATAAATGGCGTGGCCGACCATCACCGTGGGTGGGAGTTAACCTTCACCTTGTTTTCTGCAGAGACACAGGCGATGAGGGCTGCCCGCCAAAGGGAGTTCCACTCCTCGTGCCAGGGAGAGTCAGAGTCAGCAAAATCATACTGGAGCCACACAATGCACATCTATAGCCGGCTGGGCACTGACGGAAGGTCCTAGCTCTGGGCAGTGGACACCATCATTCTTGGTTGACACATGGAGTACATCGACCTATTTACCTTCCTATACCGACTCACCATAGAGGAGCTGTCTGATTCCCTTTTAGTTGCTTCCCTGGGACCAGAAGTACGATCTTTAGAGGACGCGGGCCAAGGAGGCTGCCTAGACGCTTTAGGTGAGCATCTCAGTAGCAGTGACGTCTGCATCCCCGACGACTCCTCTCAGTCTTAGCTTCTCCTTCATTTCTTCTTCTTATTCCTCTTACCCACCTACATTCGCTCAGGCCATGGCCGCTACCACATAGGGGAAGAAGGGAGAAAAGAATCGTGGCAAGGGGCATCAGCAACAGGAGCAACAAAAACCGGCAAGAAGTGGCGAGCAGTGGACTCTTTGTCCACTGCTACAAACTACGGCAGCACTCATCGATACACTGAGTTCCAGCAGCCTTCGGACTAGAGTTGGATCACACGTTGCCTCCAGGCTGTGCACGCCCAGCAGACATCTCTCGGCACCACTCAAGCGTGCCAGGCGGCAAAAGTGACAACGGCTGAGCCTTCTAGAACTTTGGGCGGTGCCGGAGGAATGGATCCACGGGATGGCACAATCAGGGAGATTTGGCAGTTGTTAGTGCTTTGCACTAAGGGAGATGCAAGTGTGTTGTCATAATTTGTTGGCCCCCAGTCAATTTTTTCGACCGTTTCTGTTTGCCCATGATGATGCTTGTGGAGGAGCTCAGTCACCTTTTGATGAGGATGGACCTGAAAGTACCAACTTGCTTGATGAGTCACATGTCCGGGCCATTCATCGTTCTCTTGCATCCTCTGTTGAGATTCAGACACAAACAGAGTTTTATGTGGCACGTTGTTCAGTGTCAATGACAGGTCGTGATCCAAGTAGCACCTGGATCATTGACTCCAGTGCCACCCATCACATGACATGTCATTGTACTGATTTCTTTTAGTTCTATCCCATTGCATTCGTTTGTTCACTCTGCATAGCATCTGGTCAGTTGATGCATGTCCAGAGAGTTGAGGTAGTACGGTTCGATGTTTAACTGACCCCTTGTGCATTTCCAATGTGGCCTTTGTCCATGCTTTTAAGATCAACCTGCTCTTTGTTCGTGTTTGCAACAGGATGGGCCTTACTGTTGAGCACTCTGTTGACATCACTGTGGACCCCTAAGGATAAAAAAACGGGACATGAAGGTAGCTCCCCCAGAACCCACATCCTATCATGGAAATAGACCAGGGCATCCTAAAGTGTCCAAGGTCAAGCCTCCTCCACGTGTAGAAACAACAGTCAAGCGAATAGTCATCCTATCATCTCAGGTCACATCCTGTGAGAGTTCAACAGCTTCATGGAGAGACTGGCATCAGCGTGGTGAGTTCCAGTCTTGAGACATAAATCTCCAGGCACTGCCATGTTACTCAGTCCCCTGTACATGTGTAGGAGTAAATCTGGGGCAAGACAAGTGGACATTCCAGATATGAGAGACCATGAACTAGACATAACATCAACATATTGGGGCATTGTCCATTCCAATTGTTTTGTTCTTTTGCACACCCTTACTTAACTTGACCTTGTCTTGTACTTGTCTGCGACCATATTCAAAAGGATTTTTCATGCAGTCCCCCGTCCTCAAAACAGGATATTACCTCAGTCTAAAGAACTTGTGTAGAGACATTTTCTGGTCCTTTCAATGTGAAGTTATTTTCTTTGACAGATATCACAGACTCGCCAGCTTGCTCCCGACTTGCCCTTGAAGAAAACCTACTATTGTGGAGTGGCATCCCCACGTGGTGATGCATAAAGTAGATGCTAACACTACATGGAATGGAGAAATTGGATATAGATGTTTCCAATTAAGTCTGTTCTTGACCTGCAAGGTATATGAGGTACGTACTCATGGTTGGAAGTGGCATGCTCCTCGGATTGTGTAGATGGTAACATTAGGTTAAATGTGCTGACATTTCTGTGTCCTCATTTTTTGGACATGGGGTACTTTTTCTTAGAAATGGAATGTTAACATTGGTATAAAAATTGTTGATCTTCTGATACATTCATTACTGTCCCCTAGTCTCACTACACACACACATCTGTAGGAGAGTAAACCAACATGATTATGGCACACACCAAGTGCTCCCTAGAGGCAGCAACAAATTTAGGTATGATGAGTGTTCTCCCCGCTCTGCTATCAATGCCTCAGCCATTCACGTAGCCATGGTCTTGTGCCCATGGTCAGAGAAATCACTCTCTTGAATCTGTAACTTATGATACTTCGTTTCTCATAACTGGATAACATGCCAACATAAACTTTAGGATGATTTGGATAGATTTCTTGCATGCCTGGTTGTTATGTGGTAGCATATGGTTAGTTGCTGGATGCTGATCCTGCTGAGGTCATGCTTCCTGATTTTTTGGGCAGCAGCCACTTTCACTTGATTTCGGGAGGACTGGCTTGACCCCAGGGGTGTCTGCGGCCACATCTTGTGATTCTTGCACAAGGTGAGGCTTGCTAATCCTGCTAAGGCCATGCTATACCCAATCGCTTGACACTTCATCTCATTCGAAGTGAGCTTCCTCTAATCCATGGTGACTTTTGTCTCCCTATCGTTTGTGCTCTTTCTCTCATCTCTCTTCACTAACTACATGGAGAAACCCCCTTGGTAGCATTCTGTAGAACCAAATGAGACAGAGTTTGTGAGGGAGAGGAATTGCAAGAGATTTCATGGATGGCATAAAAGTGAGCATGAAATTAAGACCAAGAGTTGGTCACAAGTGACGGGTGGGGGATTGCTTGGCCCATGCGGTCAAGCATGCCGCCACCCATGGGGATGAGCCAGACCACTTGGACACTAGCCTCAAAGAGGGGCTACTGTCCAAAAACTTTGGGAGCAAGAGTCTAGAATCAAGACCCTGGAGCTAGTCAAACCAACCGTGATAATAAGAACCACACAAGCACACTGGAATTGCTCTAAATCATCTCAAAGTGTCTGTAGGCATACATTTTAGGGTACAATCATTCGACCAATGTGATCAGTGTAAGAATCTCATAGAGTTACTGGCACAGAATTGTCACAAACCTCAAGCCCAAAAATGGCATGAAAACATTTGTTGAGTGAAGAGCAAGCTCGATCTGCATGAGCGTTTAGCTGCTTCTAGGCACCATTCGTCATGGGATGTGGCCATGTTGGTTCAGTATCCTGCAAATGTGCATTTGCTTCTAGAGGCAAGTGGAAAATGGCTGTTTCATGAAAATGTTAGCACCCGACACCAACACAAACCCTCTCCCTGGCCCATAGATGGGCAACCTCATACGTAAAAATAAAATTAAAAAAAGAGAAAAAGTTCTGCATGGCAAGGCCGTAAGAGGAGGACAAAAATTTGACAAGATGGCAAGATCATTCAGAAGCATAAGGCCAATAGCTTGAATTGAAAAATTGAACATGCCCAAGCTGAGTGCTTTGGTAAAGAATTCGGCCCGTTGTGACTGCGTGTCCAATGAGACGCCTTTCATAACACCAACATCAATACACTCTCGAACAATAAAGGCTCGATTCTGATTTGCTTGGTGTGCAGATAGTGCATGCCATGATATTTTTTCTACAATTCAAATGCAACTGGTCTTGCTCCAAATGGTCAAGTATTTGCTGTGCTAGAGTCATCTTTGTGTCATCTATGGCTTGGTGACAAAAAACCCCTTAGTGTTGGGCTCAAGTAGCTAAGAGCTCGAGTGGGTGAGTCTCGGTATTCCAGACTCACCCAGCGGCTGGCGAGCAAGGCTTGCCGGTGCATCATTCTCGAGCAAGGGAAAACTGTCCTCGTGTCTCGCAGAAGGGGCCGGCAACCCCTTGCCAGGCCTCGTACACAAAATAAAGGTAGTGTTTTGAACTAAACCTGGACTAATCTAGGTTTCTGAGGTTAATTGTCTGACTAAGAGCAAAGATTGAGGACACACATATGTCTCGGCTAGGAATGAATGAGAGATGGCTCAAAGATGATGGAGCTGTGGCAGTGTTGAGAGATGGAGGCGAGTGCAAGAGAGACGCCAGAGACAGCAAAGCGGCCGGGCGCGTCGTGGATGCTCAGTTTGCGCCGCCTCCAGTGTCTCGGTCAGCATGCCCTGCGTACTCAGGTCTACACCGGAAGGAAAATATACACAGAGAGGACTAGCACGCACCCTTGGATGTGGGTGCGGCAGGGATGCAGGCAAGGTGCAGTATTTGGAGATGGAGGGGAGGAGAGGGAAGTGCCTTGGTGAGAAATTCGGCTAGCTGGCCATCTCCTCTGATTAGGCAAAGATGCACGATGCCTGCTTTGACTGCTTCGCGCAAAAAATGAATTCTATGCTCATGTGCTTTTTGCGATGACACACCATCATTGACAACAATGCGACGTGCAGAAGAGATGTCACTATGGAAACAGTCCCAGTTCATCAAGTAGTCGTGCAAGCTAGATGCATTCAGATGAAGCTTCACCCAGTGCCATGTGCTCAGATTTGCCACACTACGAGCCACACATGACTTCTTAACACTTTGCCATGACACTACTGTTCCCCACACACAAAACACATAACCACCATAAATGCATGCCTGACGATCACGTGCACAGTCACTGTGAGAAAACACATCCAACAGAGGATTCTCTAAGGGAGCAAAGTCCAAACCAAGCTCAGCTGTGTCCATCACATAGCAAAGCAACTTAAAAAATGCTTTGAGATGTGTGTTCCATGGCTGCTGACTGATCTGTCAACATGTTGACTATGCAGGAGATGTCAGGGCATGTGGTGGAGGTAAGATGTGAAAGGCTGCTAATGATTCACCTGTGCAGTGTGGGATTTCAGTCCGGTCCTTACTCTGTGGTGTTCACATCCAACACGTGTGCGTACCATTCAGGGCTCATTTTTTAGTGCTGTCATGGAAGACAATGTATCAAATACTGGAAAGCGTGTCGGGAGGTATGTAATAAACCGTCCCTAGTGTAGATTGAGAGTGCGAGCAGCTTTGTCCCTGGTGATGGTCATTTCCAAGAAATTGGTTGCATCACCCAGGTGTCATGCTGTATTTTGTGATGAGCAGTTTCTTTGTATCAGAGTTGAGAGGGAGAGAGGAAGAAAGGATGAAAAGATGAGAAAATCATCGGCATAGACCAGTAGGGCTACTGGAAGACTGTGGTCCCAGCAGAGAAAGAGAGAGGGATTGATAAGACTATGAATGAACCATCCCGATTCAAGCGTGTGTCAAATACCTTTATTCCAGTATCATGGTGCTTACTTAAGCCCATAAAGGGATTTCAAAAGCAGCCACATGTAGTTTATACCATCATCAAAACCCTCTAGTTCTTTGACATACAGTCATTCCTCTAATGGGCCATTGATGAAGGCGTTCTTTACATCCATTTGGTGTATCTCCCAGTCTTTGTGTGCCGCAAAAGTCAACAGTGCTCGACTGGTTCCACAATTCCCAACCTGTGCATAGGAATCTGTGAAACATTGTCCAGGTATCTAGTGGAAACCCTTATCCACATGTCTGGCTTTGTGTTTTTTTATCAGTCCTGCAATGTTCCTTTTGAGATTGTACACCCACTTGACATCAATGGCTTTGTGCCCTGGTGGCAAGGGAAACTTTTCATACACACCATGCTCCAATAGGACATTCAATTCTGCCACCATAGCCTTGTACTGCTTAGTAGCATCGGCACGCCCCCTCGCCTCTGCAAGTGTTCGAGGCTCCACTGTGGTGTGGAATGAGATTGGTGGACCAACTTTGTGATAGAATAGTTTGTAGTTCACATGGGAAAGATTGCACAAGGAGCTTCTTGTTGGTTTGGGTGATGGGGTCCACACTTCTTCCATGCCATTGTGATACACTTGAGTGTGCAACCCTAGCGGTGTGTGGGGCACTCAAGTCTGTACTAAGTAGGTCAGTGGGTATCAGAAGGTTGGTGAGGGACAAACACGCGCACACTCACATAGTCTGGGATGGTGTGGCATGTGAGGTTGAGTTAAAAACTATTTGTAGGGCATGTGATCTAGAACGGAGGCATCCCTGATTTTGAGGAAATTGTGATTCATGAGGTCCCAAATCCTCCATGATCTGGATGCACGTGACATCCCTACAAAGACACGCCACCACCCTTGTGGACTGAGTTTCTCGTCTCTTTGTGGGTGTACAAGCCAGACGTAGGCCCTCGTGCCCCACACTCTCACTGGTCATAGGTCATCGTTTTCCTTAAGGCATCTCCTCCATGCCATCAGCGACGGGCAAAGGCCCTTGTGGAATCCTTCCACACCCATATGACATACTTGACCGCTTCTTCCCAGAAGCCAAGGGACAAGCCTAAATCACCCAGAAACGTTCGCAAGGCATCACTAAAATTCCTTTTCCATCTTTTTGCTACAGCATTTTGTTGGGACGTGAAGGGTTGGTTTGGTGTTCTATACCGTTGGCTTTCATTTCTGCTGCTAATGCACACATAAAATCTCCACCTCTGTCAGCACGAGGTCTTTACAGCTTACAACTAGTTTGGCACTCAGCAAGAGGAATCCTCTCTGCAATGGCACGCTGAGCATCTGCCTTTGATCTAAGAAAAAAGGCCCAGAAAAACCTGCTGGAATAATCTGTCAGTGTCAGTATGGACAATACACTGAGGTATGGAGAACTGCTGCCATTTTATACACTGCTTTATGGATGTATAGGTACCTACATTGAGAGGTAGCTTCTTAGAAGGTCATGGGGGTGCTAAGGTGTTTTTATATATTTAAACAATCATAGGTCTACAAAGAGTTTCTTCCAAGACATAGTTTGTGTACACGGTTTACCCGACCTCCTACATTGAAGTCTAAGCTCTTTCATGCATATACGGTATACTTACACACATATACATAATACGTTTGCTCATATATGGGACACTCAATAAAAAGAGCCCCCCCTCACCCCCTGAGTGTATGAGGTGATGTTAGAATTCACAAAACATACACTAGTGTACATCTTGCGAGTTCCTAGAATGTATATCACACGAGTACACTAGTGTCTATTTTTAAAACAACCCCCCATAAGTTGTCTCATACACTTTTTTCTTGAGATCTTCCGATTTTGGGGGGGGGGGGAGGGGGGTGGGGATACAGGTCCGTCGACTTTATTGGTCTATCCCCCCCCCCCTTCGCGAGTGCATGAGACGAGTGAACAAGGGGTGTATGTGGTGGAATTTGTTTTAATACACTAGTATACGTCTCACAATGTCTTGGAAATTCTCTTAGGAGAATACACTAGTGTCTTTTTTACTACACATTCACATACACTGTCTTATACACTTGCCTCATTCACTTTTCCTTTTTTTGGGGGGGGGGGAGGAGAAGATAGGTCTTCCGACATCACTTGGTCCATCCCCCACCCTTCCCGAGCGTATGAGGTGAGTGTATGAGGGGATGTACGCGGCACAAGTTGCAAAATGTACACAATTGTACATCTTGCAACGTCCTGGAAAGTCTCTCATGAGACTACACTAGTGTCTTTTCTCATACTCCTCCCACATACATTGTCACATTCATTCATCTCATACAATTTCCCTTTTTTGGATGGGGATGAAGAGACGGTTCCCCGGACTTTGCTCAGTCCACCCCTCCCCCCTCCCCGTGTGTACAAGGCAAGTGTATGAGAAGGTGTATGTGGTGTAAGTCACAAAATATACACGAATGTACATCTGGCCACTTCCCCGAGTTCCATGAATAGGGTTTCAAGGCAGGGTTTGTAACTGTTTGAGAGTGGTTTGAATGGGAGGGTCTGAGTATCCCCCATATGATATAAGGGAACCTGCTGGGCAATGCTACTGTGGGGTCCAACAGGAGCCCGGGCAAGAAAAAGAAAGAAACCCACAACCCTGGGTGTAATTAGGAGATGGGTTTGTTCAATGTTTGAATATTCGACTACCTGGTTCACTAGTGGTTTGAGTGGGGGGTCCAAGAATCCTCCATAGGATAGAAGGGAACCTGCTAGCACTTCTACCACGGGGCCCAACAGGAACCTACGCAAGCAAAGCAATGAAACCTATAACCCTGGGTGTAATTAGGGGATGAATTTTTGTTCAGTAAAGACTCTAATGGTCCATAGAATCCGATTAACAAGAGACAAAGAAAACCGGACAAAAATAGGTAAGTTACGTAATTACAAATATGACGAGGAATGTAGCTAAGGAACAAAATAGGTCACCTCTTATTTCACCATGTGTTTCAATCATATTTGACAGAATATGAAAAACATTATTGGTGCACTAAAATCAACAAGTTTCAAACATGAAACTTCTATTAATGTTCCTCGCATGTTGACCTAGAACGTACACAAGAACATGGGTGTACATTGAAAGGATGATTGGTCATAAATGAGGCCATGTGGGCAATCTGTGGGGAGCAGACCGCGTGCTCGGGTATGCTTGATCAGGTCAATGACCAGTTCTGCGTTGATGTGCTCCAGTCAGCGGTGCAACAGTTCTATGTGCTTCGCATCAATAGCAATTATGACATGCATCTGCAGAACTTCCGCATCAGTTGAAAGAGAGTGAGGCAATGTAACATGTCAGCATGTAGAGGACCATCAGCCAGGAGAGCACATGCAGCATCAAAGAGCATGCAGTGTAGCTTGTGCGTGAGAGTACACATGTTTTACTTGCAATCTAGCTGCCCCCCCCTGAGGGCAGATTCACTGTCAACTTGGGCACAAACCAAACGCAAGTCAGCCACAGTACCCCACCAGGTGCTTGCAATACCACTTTTCCCACACTCTCAAATGCCAGCACCTCTTTTGATCCTATTTTCACTCCCTCAACATCGTGCACGACAAACAACAACACAAACAACTAGCGGTGCAGTGATATGTGATGTGATGCCACAGTGTCATACAACCATTCGCGTATGGAAAGTGAGTGCAATGTGGAAACATGGGTGTGCAAAAGTTGTTGACTTGGCAAATGCAACATGGCCTTCAGCTCTGTAGACTGCAAATCCATGGGTGCAGTCCAGCCACCCGTTGGCAGTGCTACCGCAGGCTGCTACAACTCAGCCACCTCTGAGTAGATGCACTGCGCCCATACCAGAACAGGGACAGGAACAGTCGGGCTCGATGGCACATAGAAGGGGCTAAAGTACAAAGGGATTGTCCCCTGGTACAGCGGCAGTTCCACAGGCAGATGTTGTCGTGCTAACTCATAGGTCACGTCACCTAAGGGTGCAGGAGCTTGGGGCCCAGCAGCCATCTTGGAAGACCAGGCTAGTGACTGCAAGTACTGCCCAAGCTGCAGGTCATGCATCAGAGTATAGAACTTATGCTCCTAGTAATGGGATGGGGACATGATGCGTTGGAGATCTGGAAATGCACACCAAGAGTAATCGTGCAGGTGCATCTCTCAGAACCTTTGCCATGGCCTCGTCCTCGACCTCCTTTAGCACCTGTATCTCCACTACCCCAGCATCCTCTGCTTCTTCCTCCTTCCTATCCACCTCCAGTGGAAGGGCTTGGTGTGGATTGATGCACCAAGTTGTTGGGTTTTGGGGTGTTGGCCTCTTGTGCTTCATCACAAAGGATGTCCTTGTAGAGACCAAAATCCTCGAAAACCTCAGTGATGTCAGTGCTCTCGATGAAGGTCACGTGAAGGCCTCATAGTAGAACTCCCTGTAGGGCTCTCCAAGGTGGAGCAGTATGGGATCTAGCCATTCAAGGATGGAGCAAGGTGCTCCCAGCCTGAGAATATGACAACAAAATTCCATTACCACACACAAGTACTCTTGTAATGGCACCCTTGGCTTTGGGTAGAATCCCAAAGTCTTTCGCACAATAACATGACCAATGCCATTCCCTGTTCCTTGTGGAATGTAGCGAGATGATGTCATGTCTTGTGTGGACATGGAGCTCCAGTACAAGGGTTGGATGGGTCCTCCCCTTTTCCGACGAAGCGAAAATGACAGATGGCATGAGTGGTTGTCGGGGAGTGTCCAGACCATGGCATTGAATGCACAATGCAGAACCCAGTCCTCCGTCTCGCTGGTCGTTGGAGCTAAGTAGAGCTCCTCTAGCCCATGCAAATCCACCTGCATGAGGAAAACATCCTTCCATGCAAGGAATCTCCTGCACCCAACACGGGCGGTGTGGTTCCTTGTGGAAGAGGGCCATGTTGAGGTCCTCACAAGTTATTGTGGTGGCACCAAGACTAGCGTAAATGGGGGAACCGACACTAGCTCCGACATCAGAGCCCACTGGGTTTCATATTTCCTAACACATGATGTCAGGTAAGGCCACTTATGCCCAATTACCCCAAATCCACACACTTGATTATGTGTGTACAACACTGAAACATATGGTGAGGATACTTCTATTAAAAAAGACTAGCCAATCGTTAATGAATCATGGAAAACACTGCTTAAAATTATGTTCAAAGTTAGTTTTGTGTATATGAAGACAAGACTTTCTCAGAAATTGATTAAGAAATGGATGCACTTTATTTTTTTTTAAATCAAATTTCTAAAACAATTGTCCAAACACACTAAAGCACGTGCCTTTTCAATTTATTACCTATTTGGTGCTTTAAGTTAAGTTCATGTTATGATTGTATTTACATCACTGACGCTGAATTGTACGACTTTCTGCAAGCTCTCAATGGAGCAAAATTATTTTAGGGATCGAGCGGAAAAATACACACTCATCATGATTTTTTTTGTCGACGCTCAAGCATCCTCCCCCTTCAGTAGCCCGAATACGTTGAGATGGTGTATTGGGAAGTGTCTCAGGAGGGGGGCGATTAAATACACTCTTGAATTAATTTATTTATGTACATTTTGCTGAGTACTCACAATGCACTCCTTGATACACTCCCCCAATACACTCATAGTGTTGGGGGGGAGTCCTCATTGGTGCACACTAATTTGGTCATCACGGTGTGACCAGGACATTTTTATTGTGCTTTGGTTCTCATTTTGCACCCTGAGGACTGTGGGATTTGAAATATTGATGACCAACGTAAGCTTTGAACAGCTCCAGAAATGAAGAAATGCTTGCCTATTGGATGCCTGCCAGCTATATCTAGCGAGAATCCATCGTAGAAAAATTCTAACTTTGGAGAGGGGCGATTATAAATACCCCCCTCCTCGCACTATCAAAATGTATCTGGATAGTGTATCGGGAGAGGGTTTGTAACAATACACAAGTGTAAAAATTCACTCGTGTACATTTTTGAGTGGATTTTCTTATACACACCCAAATACACACCCCCAATACACTCGGGGGGGAGGGGGCTCTAGGCGGGGTGTCGTTACTTAGTTTGCAAGGTGCGATTAGCATTCAATGGTTATGCTCTAGCCCTTGTGATATTAGGTTATCGTAACCCGTCGGCTGACTCCGATCGACGGCTTAGATTAGGTTTCTTTTACTGTACATTGTATACACATGTGTATTCATTAGGCTGTCTACCACAGACATCTTCCGATACACTCTCCATATACACTTTGCACATTTTCGAGGGGGGGGGGGACTCGCCGTCCCCCCCTCCCCCTCTACTCAAAGTGTGTTGGGAGAGTGTATTGGTTAGTGTATCTGGAGGGGCATCGAATGAATATACAAGTGTATAAATACACTTGCGTACATTTACGAGAAAATCACAATACATTCCCACATACACTCCCCCAATGCTATTGGGACTTTTGGGGGGGAGGGAGGGTTTGATCGGGGTTCTCTTTTTCCATTTGCATAGTACTCATTGTGCAAAACGCGAGACTGAAGTCTGTCGTTTATCCCTTTCCGAGTGTTGTCGCTTTATGACAATCAACATCCTCGATAAAAAATAGTACATGTTAGAAGAGATACACAAGTGTATTTGTGGCGACGTCCTCCAAATACACTTAACGATACACTATCCACACACAACTTTCTGTTTGGGAGGGGGGTGGGGCGTCCCCCCCTCCCCTGAACTCGAAAATTTATTACAGTGGTGTATTGGGCAGTGCATCTTGAGGGGGGCATATCTAATACACAAGTGATTTAATACACTAGTGAACATGTTTGTGCTGGTTCAGGGTACACTCCCCGATACACAATCCCAACACACTCACAGTGAATGTGGGGGGAAGGGTCTGGCAAGACCTGAAAATAAATTTGTGTATATTTCTCCGGATCTCCACGACACACTGCCCAATACATTCACCAGATACATTCAGGAAGGGGGAATTCGACTTCNATAAATACCCCCCTCCTCGCACTATCAAAATGTATCTGGATAGTGTATCGGGAGAGGGTTTGTAACAATACACAAGTGTAAAAATTCACTCGTGTACATTTTTGAGTGGATTTTCTTATACACACCCAAATACACACCCCCAATACACTCGGGGGGGAGGGGGCTCTAGGCGGGGTGTCGTTACTTAGTTTGCAAGGTGCGATTAGCATTCAATGGTTATGCTCTAGCCCTTGTGATATTAGGTTATCGTAACCCGTCGGCTGACTCCGATCGACGGCTTAGATTAGGTTTCTTTTACTGTACATTGTATACACATGTGTATTCATTAGGCTGTCTACCACAGACATCTTCCGATACACTCTCCATATACACTTTGCACATTTTTGAGGGGGGGGGGGGACTCGCCGTCCCCCCCTCCCCCTCTACTCAAAGTGTGTTGGGAGAGTGTATTGGTTAGTGTATCTGGAGGGGCGCCGAATGAATATACAAGTGTATAAATACACTTGCGTACATTTACGAGAAAATCACAATACATTCCCACATACACTCCCCCAATGCAATTGGGACTTTTGGGGGGGAGGGAGGGTTTGATCGGGGTTCTCTTTTTCCATTTGCATAGTACTCATTGTGCAAAACGCGAGACTGAAGTCTGTCGTTTATCCCTTTCCGGGTGTTGTCGCTTTATGACAATCAACATCCTCGATAAAAAATAGTACATGTTAGAAGAGATACACAAGTGTATTTGTGGCGACGTCCTCCAAATACACTTAACGATACACTATCCACACACAACTTTCTGTTTGGGAGGGGGGTGGGGCGTCCCCCCCTCCCCTGAACTCGAAAACTTATTGCAGTGGTGTATTGGGCAGTGCATCTTGAGGGGGGCATATCTAATACACAAGTGATTTAATACACTAGTGAACATGTTTGTGCTGGTTCAGGGTACACTCCCCGATACACAATCCCAACACACTCACAGTGAATGTGGGGGGAAGGGTCTGGCAAGACCTGAAAATAAATTTGTGTATATTTCTCCGGATCTCCACGACACACTGCCCAATACATTCACCAGATACATTCAGGAAGGGGGAATTCGACTTCGAGCGAACCTCGGAAGCGGGACTAGCGAACAACATGAACATTCACCTCATGTCCATCTGTTCTCGTAAAAATGTTATTTTTTCTCTGTATTCTTTTTTGACAATACTACGTCAAAAAGAAATTTCCCTTAGGAATGTGAAGGAAAGAACGAGGCAAGTGAAAAGAAAAAGGATTATATTATGAACTGTTTGTAATATTAATGTTTAGGAATCAGGGTAACGGATTTTTTACCCCACTTGAAATAACATTGATCTTTTTTACAAAGACATTGGTGATTTAACAAGTGTACATATGTGTATAGACTTCCAAGAAAAAAGATATTAGAGGAGTAGCATGCATAGGTTATGTAGTGTATAAAACTGGGAAGATTCACCATAACTCAGGTAAGGCCTACGAGGTCGTGTAGATCCAGTTCCTACATTTTTTAGGGCCCAGGAAAAATTTGGAAGCAATTCATGGGGCTAAATTTGAGCCCGGTTTTCTGCCTCGAGCCTGAAGCTCAATTGGAACACCTCTTGATGCTCTATGGAAATCACGCTGGCCACCTAGGACCTGCAAACAAAAAGCATCTGCCAAGGGACCATGCCGTCACACCTGCGAGGTGATAATGACGCTTGGGCTCTCCCTCCCTTTGCTTCTTCCGCCAAAGTGGGCTCATCTCTTCCTTCTGCCGCCCCTGCTATCTGTGTGTAGTTTAGGGGAAGGACTTAAACATGCCTTCAGGAAGTATGCAGCCTGCTTTGCGGCAACTGCACGGATCTTGCAGAAGTGAGTTCCTCGGCCGCCACTGTTTTTCCCAAGTGTAGTCTCTATACGTAAGGATCTGGTCCTGGACATAGATTAGATACCATGAGATTTGTTCTAGGATTCAAATGCAATTAGTCTTGCTTTGAATGGTCAAGTACTTTCCAGGCTAGATTCATCTTTGTGCTACCCATGACTTGGCAATGAAAGTGTTGGGCTTGAGCAACTAAGAGATTGAGTGGATGTGCCTTGCTATTTGAGACTCACCCAGTGGCCGCCGAGCAAGGCTCGTTGGCGCATCATTCTCAAGCAAGAAAAAACTACCCTCCTATCTCGCAAAAGGGGTCGGCAACCCCTTGCCATGCCTTGCACACAAAAAAATGATACTCTTTCTAACTAAACATGGACTAATCTAGGTTTCTTAGGTTACTGGTCTGACCAAGAGCAAAGATTGAGGACACACAAAATTCTCAGTTACGAATTTATGAGAGATGGCTCAAAGATGATGGAGTTGTGGCAATGCTGAGAGTGGGAGGTGAGTGTGCGAGA
>SZWC01016569.1:17805-32646 GCA_023375785.1 Penium margaritaceum | reverse complement strand
CACTTGAACCCGACTCATGATCTCCAAACTTTGGAAATCCATATCTCACTCAAACGGACTCCGAATTGAGTTCCGTAAAGTGCGTTAGAACCTGTGAAACATCCTCTACGCAATTGTCATGCCAGATGATTTTTATCGAGCAACCTATTTTTGTCACTTTCTGGCACTCTCATATCCATCATTCTCCCACTTTGCGAGAATAAAAATCACACAAGTCCGCACTGTCCCCTCAGCTGCTGAAAGCGGTGCACTGCCAGCGGCTTGGTCAGGAAGTCTGCCAGCATCATGCTTGAAGGGAAGAACTTGATCTGCACCACCTGCTTTGCCACGAGCTCGCGGATGAAGTGGTACTGCAGGTCGATGTGCTTGGTGCGGGCGTGAAACTCGGCGTTCTTGGTCAGAGCAATGGCACTCATGTTGTCACAGTAGATGGTGGGCTCTGTGGTCTGCTGCTGTCCAAGGCTTGCTAGCAGCTCACGCAGCCACACGGCTTCCTTTGGTGCTTCACTCAGGGCGATGTACTCTGCGTCGGTGGAGGAGAGGGCGACGCACTCTTGCTTCTTCCTCCTCCAATCGACTGCACCTCCCCCGAGCACAAACACGAACCCACTGGTCGACCTCCTTGTGTCCAGGTCACCTCTCCAATCTACATCACTGTAGCAGAGGGGGATGGGGCTGTTGTTGCCGTTGAAGGCGAGGCAAAGGCTGCTGCTGCTGTCGAGGTAGCGCAGCACGCGCTTGACCGCCTCCCAATGCGGCACGCCTAGATTCACGCAAAACTTGCTTAAAACTCCCACTGCTTGGCTGATGTCGAGGCGCGTGCCGACTACTGCATACATGAGGCTTCCAACTGCTGCTTGGTATGGCACTGCTTCCATGCGGCTGCTCTCTTGCATGCCGCGGGGAGTCTGCGTCATGCTCAGCATCGCTCCCACTTCCAGTGGTGTTGTTGCTTTGCGCGCTCCTGCCATGTTGAAGCGCTTGACAATGTCGCTCACGTACGTGCTCTGTGACAACTCCAAAGTCTGTTGCTGCCGATCGCGCTTGACCTGAAGGCCAAGGTAGTAACTGAGCTCTCCCATGTCTTTCATGTCAAACCTGGCAGCAAGGGACTGCCTCACATCGTCCAAAAGAGACTTGGAGTCAGATGCAATGAGCAGATCATCAACATAGAGCAAGATGATGACCTGGCTTGCCTCTTGAGTGCGCCCATAGACTGCATGATCAGCTTCACTAAACACAAAGCCAAGGCCAGCTAGCTGCTCATCCATCTTGTGGTACCATGCTCGTGGTGCTTGCTTCAGGCCGTAGAGGGCCTTCACAAGCTTGCACACCAAATCCGCCTTTCCCTCCACCACATACCCCTCCGGCTGCTCCATGTACACATCCTCCTTGAGGTCACCATTCAGAAATGCACAAGTCACATCCATTTGGTGCACCTCCCAGTCCATACCAGCAGCAAGAGCGAGGATCGCTCGGATGGATGGGAACTTTGCGACACGTGCAAATGTCTCATTGTAATCCACACCCTCATTCTACGCATACCCCTTTGCAACCAGCCGTGCTTTGTACCTGAGCACCTTACTATCCCCACCACGCTTGCGTCTGAAGATCCACCGGCATCCGATCACCCGGCTGCCGCATGGAGCCTCCTCAAGAGTCCAGGTTCCATTCTTCATGAGCGCACTATACTCCTCATCTGCTGTGGCACGCCAATCTGTCGCCTCGGCGCTGCACATGGCTTCAGCGAATGTGGTTGGGTCATCGGTGACTGTGAGGAAGAGAAGCTTTAGGTTAGACAACTCCGTTGGTGGTGGAACGGTGCACAGGTTCACCAGCTCCTCCAGTGGCCTCTGTTTGTTTGTGAGGCGCTCGGATCGCCTCAGCGGCTCCCCACTGTCCTTTGCACCTTTGTTGAGGCGTGCGGACCGTCGTGGCAGCTGCTGTGCATTGCTGTGCTACTCCTCCTCATCAGATTCCACTGTCGGCTCCTTCTCCTTCTCAGCTCCATCCACCTCCTTGTCGTTGCCGCTGTCACCGCCATCTTCTGCACTGCCCTCTTGTGCTACCGGTACTCCTCCAACTTCTGGTACAAGTGCGAGAGCAAGCAGAACTGCCGACGTAGGGCTCCCAGTCCAGCCCTTCACTTCCTCTTGGAAGACCATGTCACGGCTGCAGATGATCTTGCGTGCGGCAAGGTTGTAGAGGCGGTATCCCATTGTGTCGTAGCCGAGGAAGGCAGGTTCACCGACTTTGCTTCCAACTTGTTACGGCTGCCGGCAGGCACGTGCACGAATGCGCCACACCCAAAGACTTTCAGGTGCGTCATTGTTGGCTTGCGTCCCGTCCACGCCTCCTCCGGTGTCATCAGCGGCACGGCGCACGTAGGGCTCCGGTTTTTCAGGTACACGGCGGTATTGACCGCTTCCGCCCAAAAGGTTGGCAGGAGCCCAGTGTCTTGGAGCATGCTACGAACACACTCCATGAGCGTGCGGTTCGCGCATTCAGCCACGCCGTTCAGCTGCGGTGTTCCAGGTGGGGTGACCTTGTGCTTGATCCCGCGACGCTTGAGGAAGGTGCGGAAGTCGTTGGAGAGGTACTCTCCTCCACCATCGGTGCGAAGCACCTTCAACCACCTGGCACTCTCATTCTGTGCAAGGACAATCCACACCTTGAAAGCATCAAAGCACTCATCCTTTCCAGCAAGGAACAACACCCACGTCTTCCTCGACTTGTCATCAATGAACGTGACAAAGTACAACTTGCCGGACAAGGATTGTGATGGCATGGGACCGCACAAATCGGAGTGAACGAGTGAGAGAAGCTCATTTGCGCCCTTCCCTTCCCCCGTGAAAGGAGAGCGGGCTTGCTTCCCTTCAATACAGCTCTCACAAGCCGATGCACCAGGCTGCTTCACCCCCTTGAGCTCCAGGAAGCGGACCATCTGCTGCATGGAGATGATGGCGCCAAAGGTGAGGTGACCGAGCCGGCGGTGCCACAGGCCGATGTCGTGTTTTCCCTCTCTTGCCGCCAACGTTGAGTCGGCTTCCTTCTCCGATGCCACGTAGAGGCGGTAAAGACTGTCCTCCTTGTCTGCTTTTGCAAGCACACGCCCCGCACTTGCAGAGATGGTGCAGCCACCGTTCTCAAAGCGAACCTGCATGCCTTCGGAGATGAGAGTTGAGACAGAGAGGAGGTTAGCTGGATGGATTTCTTGGATACATATGTACCTTGTTCGTTGCTATGAGAAGGATCACAAAATATCTACCCCTTATGGAGGCATGACCACTTTACTTGATGTAGCATGACCCACTTATGCTTTGCCTATTACAAAACATGACTTGCAGGTACATCATGTGGGTGAATGGTTGAATTTGCCCAATTCTTTATCAGGAAAGGGGAGAGGTTATGAGGCTGAACTCGTCCCCCATCTAAATCCTGGTAATACAAAAGTTTTCAAAGAAACCAAGTCCTTGGCCTCTTGGAAGGTGCACACTTGGTCTTCCAAATAATTACCAGTATTCTTATGAATCAAGGCCGCAGCGCAAGCCCATTGATGATGTGGTTGTCTGAATCCATTTCTCAAGAACGTGTTTTTGATTTGTAGGACCAGAAAAAACCCTACAAAAGGCCTTGTCATGCATGGTGATCAATGAAACCTTGCTTGATATTCTCTTGTGCATTGAAAAATCGAAACATTCTTTGGATGTAATGATAAATTCTGAATGCTATTGATTTTTAGGTGTATGCTTGTTTAAGTTTAAAATGCACAACATAAAAAAGTAAATGAAAAGGGTGAATGAATTTTCATGATCTTAGAGGTTTTACAACTTATTTACCAGAAGTTCATCAACTTAATTTGTACTAAAATTGCTTTAGCACTTGTACAATTGAAGATATTCTTGATATACATTAATGAATTAATTCTTGCCAGTCTGTAGGATATTCCAAGAAATAGATTTTTCCACAAACCATATAGTAGCCATTTGCCAAGCAATGATGATAATACCTCCTCCTTTGGGATGAGGTATCACCATTTTCCTGGTCTCCACAAGAGCATATGAGTGAATTCTANTTAAGTACATATATCTTAGAATAGTTTAAATAAAAGAGGGAAGAGGGCCGTAGATCGCAATGTTTAAGGAATAAGATGACCTTAACAATATTCCCCACCATTTGGGGTTTCAAATGCAATTCTTTCTAAAAGGGGCTGTAGAGAAAAACCACCAGGCTCGATTGTAGCAAGCTTTAACCAGGAAATGATCTATTTGGAGGAATTGAGACAAAAGAATTCTTGCCATGGAGATTCCAACCGGAAATCTCTACTTTTTAATTCTGGATAGGATACTATGCATATAGAGAAATGCAAAGTGTAAGTGTTGGCTACAAAGTGCATATTTTGGTTATAATTTTCATTTTTTCCTTTGAAAAACCTGTTCATAGTTTTACTTGATTCATGTTTACGTTTTTATTAACTATATATGCATTCATATATTTATAAAAACAAATGAAAGTTTTTTCCAAACATATTTTTGCATTGAAACAGAAATGCGGACATATGAATACATTTCACACCTACTAAAGGGATAAATTTCATCAAATTGACAGGCAAATTTGAGAAATATGAACATTGTCGTATATTGAATGCACATAGGCTGTTTTACAATGTCATGAATATTATTCTGCCAAGCTAAATTAGTTTCTTAAAACGTACAAATCAACAATTTTCAATGGCTGAATATACGATTAATGCTTGAGATCAACATTTTCACATAAGAATTACATTAAGTCTTGCTAAGATGTAAATTGTTTTTTAAATTTTCATAGGTGTTATGTATTTAAATGGGAGAAGAATGTGAAGAAATTCATAGATTATTTGAGATAATTTTCATGTTAAGAAATCCCTTTAATGTTTCATATTTCTACTTCATTATTGTTGATGTATAAGAAAACATTATTTGGTATGAAAATGTTTCCTCCTCACGAGCAAAAATGTATATTCTTCTGCTTAGAAAATGTTTTCATGCAAGATGAGTATGAAAATATTCCCCTTCATGGTCGTCAGGTTTCTAGGCCCTATCATTTTTTATGTAATATTAGATTACTCTTATAGCAGATTACTTCGAGCCATGTTTTGGATTTTTTCCATACATTTTAGCAATCGGACGTTGTGTTTGGGCATTTAACTCTCTTTGTTGGAACGACATTGTTCCTTATTTCCAGATTTTTCCTGATGCACGACTTGGTAGTGGTGACCCATCTTCTTGAGCCTCCATTAACTTTCTGTTCTTTTTAGGGCCTTCTTGAAGACAATTAGTAAATTACAAGGAACATGTTACACGTTGTCACATGATTTTTCTGATACAATATGCTCAAAAAGTCTCTTCCATACTTAACCCCAAAAAAGAAAATGGCAACTAGCTGGTTGAACATATGAATTCGCCACTAAAGGCATAAATTCAGAGGCCAAATGTCTTGGAAACATTTGGCTAATTATGGAGTGGCTTCTTTGAAATGGTTTTCAGGTTTTAGTATCTTTATTCTCGTATACTAAAGCAAAAAGTATGTTTACAATTGATCTTTTTGGTGTTTCGTTAGTTAACACACAACAAAAGTGTAAAAAATCATAGATCCCTCTTCAAAAGGCGGATTTATTACAGTGCCACCCTCAAGTGCAAGTCCTGAAAAAGAGGAATAAACTTACATAAACAAGGAGAACTAGTCATACCAAGTACATCATGGGCCTCAAGACCTATGCCTAATTAAGGAGCTCATTCTAATAAGCTTGGGAGTCGCAACATTGAACATGCCTGGTCCGGTACGTGAAGGAGGGAAGAAAAGCGAATGATTGTCCATCTCATATTGACATGGGAATAAATGATTCAGCCATTCCACGGCTCGCACAAGCCATTCAAAGCCAGCTACCTTGCCGCCGGTGGTCATCCACATATTCGCAGTTGCAGGGCCACTGTGGTGGCATGCCGGAGCCTTGTTGGGGCCCTTCCCTGCTTTCGGTAGCTTTCATTATTTTCTCGGTGGACTGGTCCTGGGCTCGACTTTCTTGTTTGGCATGTTGTCCATGGGCTGATGCTGACCTAGGGCGTGAGCACATTCGTTATGTCCCGCTTTAGACTATGCACATGCAAAAGTAGGCGGTGATTCATTTGGATGTGTGTGCACCAAGATACGTCCCAGACAGAAAATTTGCGCCGATTTAGGGGAGATTGCCATGCCGCGGAGCGTAACTTGACTTAGGTCCGCAACAAGTATTCACGCTATGTACATGTTCGTTGCCATCTCTTTGTGCATTTTGGTTTCTTCAGAGACAACGTGTTTTGATGTGAGCCATCCCTGTCTGTTTCTACAACTTACTATGACCACTTAGCCATGTCCATNTCAGCTACGCCACAGAGAAGCAGCACCGACACATGTAGTGAGAATAACCGCAACAGCCGTATCATGGGACCAGTCGTAATAGACGTCAGCAGCAGAAACGTTGCCCCAAAGTCAATAGCAGCAGCGTAACCATGCGATTAATCGAGTGGGAAACAACACCAGCAGTGGCAACATGAGCTACGGCCACCGTCGAAGCAGCAGCAACCACAGCAATGACGAGCTGCAACAACCAAAATGAGCGGCAGCGATAATACTAGGTTTTAGCACCAGCTTGTCTCACTCCAACCCGTGGCACAAAAAAGAGAAGCAGCTTGCAACAATAGCTCCTGGCGGTGGCTATGAGCTGTGATAGCGCTTAGTGGCAGTGGTAGCACTTAGCAACGGCAACGGCGAGCAGCAAGAGCGAAGAAAGCATCCGCAAACAACAAGAGTAGCACAGCGACAGTAGCAAAGGTGGCAACAATATAGCAACAACATTCTGGCTGGAATAACGATAGCAGTAGCAACAGCACTGCAACAACACCACAGTAGCGGTAGCGGTTAAAGCAGCGCAACATCAACGGCAATGGCTGGAGAAGTATCAGCCCTGCGATAGTAGTAGCCACGGCTGTTGTCTTTTGGAACACTACTGCTATGCAATAGCTGTTATCAGCAGTGTTGTGCAACGAAACTGCTGCGTGACTCCACAATAGCGACGCAGGTCTACACGGCCCCTACGCAGTTGCAAGAAGGGGTTGACCCAATCACCCCCATCCACAGCCACGCAAACTCCGCATGGGGTAAAGAAAAATTCAGCTCTGCCAGCACAAAACATGCTTGAGAAATTTCTTTCACAGCTACCAATCAATAAACTCAATTTTCAAAGCTTATATCATTGCAAATCTCTCAACCATCATGTTAGTCAACTTCAATGCCATTGAGGATGCATAAGTAAGCAGAGTTGTTGGGCCAGCTTGCTTTCACAGATTCAACTGTCCTAGATTTTTTATAGTATCGCATGACTCTTGAAAGGATCATGTTTTGGACGTGTGGAGAAGTAGGAAATATTCTATAACGAAGGAACAGGCCCAATAAGGACTCTATCTGAAAAATATATCTCAATGAGTGTCGTGACCAATACCGCATGATGGAACAACGCATCCACAATGTATAAAAAGAAAGGAACTATCATAAAATCAGCAACAACGTACAACAAAGACCAACGTATTGTTATAATAAGTAAAAGGAGACCATTTTTGGTTAGGACAATTTGTCCTTCTTGATAAAAATATGCGAAACCGCTATAAGTTCTAGTAATATAGGAAAATATTTGCAGAAAAGCCCACATGATGAGAAAAAAAGAATAAGATGTATGTGGCATAAGATTTAAGTTCCAGAAACAAATATTCTCCATATGAATAAGAAACAACCTTTGTAACAAAAAATTTCCAGTTATTCACCGTACACATTTGAAAACACCACTCAACAACAATCCCTTTTGTAAGAGGCCACAGTATCATTTATGGAAAGTGGTGAACTTAACATATGACCCACGAGTCATCACCATTAAATTAATGATCAAGAGTGCTAGATGAAGGTGTAATATTGGTTTCTTTAAATTTTGAAAAGGTAATGATCGAAGGCATTTTTTCCTTCTAATCAATTGTAATGGAAACATTATCATTATTTCTAAAGTTCACCTTATACCAAAGATCTTGGAAATCCTTCTTTGAATGAGTAAACATGCGGATAAATTTCATTTAATAATCTTAATATCATCAATTGACTACAGGATTGGGAATTCCTTGTTTAGAAGAAGTTTAACCTAGCAGGATGATACAAATCTTTTGAATTCCCATCATCCGCCAAAATTCGCTCGTGGCCACCCTAACCTTCAATGGTGTGACTCTTGTAACTTCGTGGCACATCAGGGATGGAAACATCCATGCATAACATATGCAAATATAATGTAGGTTCATATCCTTTTTCTCCCACATAAAAGTGCTGACAATATTCAAAATTTACACCTCATTCGTACTAGCATATTGCAGCCTCTTTTAGTATCAACAATAAACTATGAATACTTCTTTGTTTTTCAACAATTCCATAATTGTTTTTGGATATTCCTTTTCATAAGTGGTGAATTTTTATTTTAAATATTTGACAAATGTTTGGCATATATTGAAATTCAATGTAAATCTAAACTAGTGATTTTATGCTTTGTTAATAGCGGATGATTTGTGATGGAGTGAATGATTTACCTTACAAAAAGGTATTCAACCACAAAATTCAACACTAAAAAGACTTTCTAAAACATGGTGTGGCCGAATAATGCATCAAGATGATTTGTAAACTCCCAAATTCTTTATTGTCTGAGCACACTTCCACCTTGTGGCATCATGCACTAAAGATGTATCATGAAAAAAAAAAGAATGTAGACAAATGCATCTTCAATTCCAACAACATCATATGAATAAACAAATAGCACCAAACCTCAAATTCACTTTATACATTGGATGTGCTCTTCCACATCCCAAAAGACACACATTGTTATTTAGATTCTCACCAAGAGTGGGATATATACCTTAGACAAGTGAAGATCATAAGCTTTTAACCGTCTATTTCATTGAGATGAAAAACTTTGCACCATATTACATATTTTTTATACTAAAATACAACACCAAACCATTTCGAGATCTAGTGAGGGCTCCCTAATTTCTTAAAATGAAACGTTTTTTTATGCATTTCTTGACAAAACCTTACTACCTTGTTAATTTTAACCAAACACATGCACCAATGATCAAATATGTGCCCAAATGCAAATTGATACCCAATTGAAATAAGATGAACTTGCTTAGAAATAATTTTCTACCAGAGAAAGAAGAATTTTTCAAAGGTGTTATAATCCTCAACCAATATTATCAATAATTGAGGGTGAGAATCGTACATCAAGTAATCAAGGAAATTCCACCAAGCCTCGCATGAATTAAATTTCAGCACTTTCAGTGATCTAGAACACTACAACTATCAAGCAGATGGGTCCAATTACACTCAAAGAGGCCATAAACATTGAATATGAAAGACCCATCAAGATAAAAACATGGAAAATAGTGGTTCCACCAACAGAAGTGAATTTTGTGTGCATCAAGTGCGTCATTTGCATCACAATTAAAGTGGACAATACTATTTATTCTTAAGCTCACATGATTTGAAATGGTTTGACACAAATTTAACAATAAGAATCAAACATTTATGGTAGTGAGTTTATTCACTATAATATGCATTATGTTGGCCGTTGGAGTACATTATCAATTAATTTATTTTATTGCTTTGCATCAAATATTCTTCTCGCCATGAAATTCACCATCTACATGAAACAACCTTAACAAACCAACTGATGAGGAGTGTTTAAGGCCTGAACACAACTCCTTTACTTAAGTATAGAAAACAATGTGATTTACTTCTATCTATTGGTTCAAGAACGTTAGCCCACAATGGATATCTCTTCCTTCTGAATAATTGTTGCTTAAAAATACCAACGGTAATGACATTACCAACTATGCCTATATTATTTTTATAACAATATCTTCATAACTGGAAATAACCCCACAATAACTTGTGCAATGTCTACACAAATATTATAAAAATAAAATATAATCATCAAACTAAATTTCACCATCTATCTTGGCATGAATTGAGGCATGGCACACTATCAAGAAAATGACGCAATTCATCTAGGAAACATATGTATACTTCAAAGATCTAAGCTCATTTTGACATGGAAACATCCTTTTAGAAACTCATGAAAATGTTTCCATATGTGCCTCAACAATCAGAGTGGGCGTATTGATATAATATGAAGACAAGTCTAAAACTGGATCTCTCATATTTACCACTAGTTGTACATGATCAGATCTACATCTTACAGAAAGTCGGCAAGCCAAATAAAATCACCCTAAGTATTGCATGCCAAGAGTTTGGCTATAATCTTTAATTCATTTGTTTGACAGTCAACACGAGGTTTAATCTGGTACTTGGCCTAATGTATCAGTATCGCCTTTCGATTATGGTGATATTGGTGGGAAATGCAATGATATGCACGACCAATCTGGGTACTTGTTCATCCTTCAATTTTCATGGAAAATTATAAAACATGAAAAATCCCACAAATGAAAATGGAAGTCATTGGATGAAACTATATACGTAATGCAAGAATTATTCAAATTTTTAACAATTATTGAAGGAAATATTCTTCCTTAACATGGGCTAACACATATTTCCATCATCAACAAGTGAGCCATCGACCTAATCAAATCAACTCAACACCATGGGTTAGTAAGCACCTCGACATGACTGGGTGTGAGATATGGTCAACGGGTTTTTCCTTAGTTGTTTCATGGAGAAGGAGAATCAGTGGATAAAAATGCAAAAACCGTAAGAATAACAGTAGTACATGAGGATCATCTAGAAGAATTCATCAAAATCGCACAAGGTCAATGAGAATTTCCTGCCCAATCACCACCCTTATATGGAGTTCAAATCCAACACGGGTGATGCATGAGAATGTACAATATGGAATCCCTCTCAACTCTTGGAATCCCATGCTACCTTTATTTTAGTGCTTCTGTGAACACCAAAGCAGTGTACACACGATTCATCAAACCTATGGATTTTTTAGGTGCTTGTCCACTTAAAAAAAGTCACTTGTATTTGTATAGTGTAAATTTAGGGATACCTACTTACCTCATGTACTTCTACAAGGTGGAGAAGGAAGAGCGGCCATTGCTAGGCATTTTCATAAGGAAACAAGTGAAAATCAATTCGACGGTAAATTGGAGAGTTCAGTATTGTCCCACCATGCATCAAAATTGTATTATGTACGTTACTCATTCCTCGAAAGGGAGAAAAAAGAGAAAGAAACTTTAAGGACGTGTTCAACTCCCTTGCGTTTTTCATGGGGAAGGTCAATGTCATCGATATTGTCATATCCAATGCTAAAAGAACAAGTGGAAGTTCATTAATGAGAGCAGCCACAGGCGGTGCACGAGGCAGTTTGGATGTTTTACTAGTTGGTGGAGAACAATTTATTTTGTATGTAACATGGATAAAAACATCATCAAGAGTGAAAAGGAACTCAATCACCATTAAAACAGAGAACATAATTGTTTACCACATATCAAAGTGTATCTCAAATCAAAACTTGTTGAGCAAATTGAGAGAAGTTGTTAACTTTTTTTGTGAAAAGAATGAATAGAACGAGCACGCCACGTGGAACCCTATTGAATCACGTGGCTCGCTTGAGTGGTTTGCCACCCAACGTGGCGAAATAGACATAGAACACCAGAGCTCGCTAGAGCAATCAGCGAGCGCAACCTCAGAAAACATGCAAGCGTCCCATCCTTTTTTGCATGAGAAATGAGCATGCAGAGTAGGCTAAAACACACCAAAGAAAGGTAGGACTAGTTTGGGTGCGGTAACAAAGTTTGCTACTTTAACACGATAGCGCAAGCGAGGGCAGGTGGCATAAGCAGAAAGCTTCAACACCACCGCACTAGTGGCAACAAGCAAAGAGGGAGACGGTTGGCAGAGGGAGGCAACTGTCACGAGAACGGAGAGGGGCGCTACACAGAAGACGCCAGTCACTCCCAGCATGCAAGGACCGTCAAGAGCAATGACTCGCACGACGCCCAAAGCACCAGGCCAGGAGTTCGCACGCAAGAGGTGCCCCGCTAGAAGTACCTCCCACCAGAGGCCTAAATGGCGCCACCTGAAGCACCCAGCCAGGAGCATTCCTAAAAGCACTCGCCATAACGCACACGACCAGAAGCACCCCATAGAGCGCCAGGGCGGGAGCCCTCATCAGAAGCACCGCACCAGGAGCACTCGCCCACAAGCACAAAACCAAGAGCACCCTAGCAGGAGCGCGGACAGCACCGCGTGTGCCCCACCAGCAATGGGGATCCGTGTAATGACAAACGCCCCCCGCCATGGCAAAGGATTCAAGGACCTGCGCATCCACGAACTAAGGTTACAGCACACTAGAGCAGATTGTACGAGAGATATGGGGAGATAAAAAAGAGAAACAAAGGGGGTGATACGGAGGCACCGCCAAGGGCCAAGGATGTGGTGAGGGGCGACAACGAGGGAGGCAAGCGGGAAAACCTGCACAGAGCGGAGAGACAATCATCAAGAAGATGACCATGTGATGCCAACAACAGTAGTAGGGTAGGGCAAAGGAAGGGGAATCAGTCAGCCTAGGGGAGGGTACCAAGTCCAACCGCTACAATGCTGGAGGCAAAAGCAAGCTGGTGAAGAACCTTGGTTAGGAAGTCGGCAAGCTAAAGCTCCACGGAGATGAAGCAAAGAGAGACATCGCCAACGGCGAGGACTTCATGCACGTAGTGGTGCTCAATGTTGATGTGCTTTGTATGGCGGTGAAGCGCACCAGCGTTCTTAGCTATGGCCAGACCACTCTAATTGTCAGAATGGAGGGGCACATGCGACCTGGGGAGGCGGAACTCGCCAAGAAGGCGGTGGAGCCACACAGCCTCAGCTGTTGTACCACCCAAGGTCATGTACTTGGCCTCCTTAGTGCTGCGAGTGACCCAACCCTGCTTGCCGTTGTGTCAGGAGACGGCAGTAGCCTCAAGAAGGAAGACGAAGCCACTACAACTCCGAGCGTCTGCATCGCTGGTGTAATCACTATCTGCATAACCCTCAAGAAGAGGCACGCCGGATGCGACCGGAAAGATGAGGCCCGTACGGGCAGACCAGATGATGTAACGTAGGACATACGTAGTCGCATACAGGTGGGCCATGCGGGGCTCCCAAGCGTACTGAGCAAGGACATTCATCGTGCAGGCGATGTCCAGATGAGTGGTGGCGGCTAGGTACATGAGCGACCCCACGATGGACTAAAAGGCGACGGTAGACTCAGGGTCTTCGGAGGCGGTGTCATGAGCGACACGGAGGGAATGCTGGGTACCCGGTGGCATGGGAGAGGAGGCAATGGGAAGGGGCCGCATCAGATAGACAACAGAGGAGAAGCGATCTGCAAGATTGAGGACATAGCGCTCCTGGTGGACAAGGAGAGCGCCAGGGAGACGCTCAAGTTGCATGCTAAAAAGCATAGTCACATGGCTGAGGTCCTTTATGCCGTATGCCAAGGAGAGGAGGCCCTTGGCTGCGACGATTATAGAGGAGGATGGGGAGGTGATGAAGAGGCCGTCGACGTACACCAAAATGAAAGCGGGCACCGTGGGTGTGCTTTCCACAAAGAGGGAGGGCTCGGACTAGCTGGGACGGAAGCCCCCTAGGACAAGGATTGATGAGATTTCCTCATTCGAGGAACGAGACGACTGACAAAGACCGTACAATGCACAACGGAGGTGACACACCTTCTTTGAGCCATCCGAGAAACCAGGAGGCTTAACCATGTAGAGCTCCTCCTCAAGACGACCATGGAGAAAGGTATTGTTCACGTCCATCTGGCGAAGCTCCCACTGGAAGGACGCGGCCATGCAGATGACGGCACGACTCGTCGTGAAACAAACGACTAGGACGTAGGTGTCTCCAAAATCAACGCCAAGGAATCTAGGAGTATCCCTTGACGGTGAGGCGTGCCTTTTATCGATCGAGAGCACCCGAGGCTGTGAACTTCCTGCGGAGGACCCACTTGGCCTTGATTGTAACAAGACTAGGTGGAAGATCAGCGAGCTCAAGGACAACGTGCTCAGAGAGCACAGCCAACTCCGCCAAGCACGTTGCGCACCAAGCATCGGCGGTGGGGCGAGCGAGGGTGTCGGCAAGTGTCGGAAGGTTAGAGTCGGTAGCGGGCAAGGGGGGGAGAGACAATAGGAGGGGAGGAGGTGACAGCAAGAGCGCGAGCAGCATTTGCGGGAGCACCCCCAAATTGGTAGTCAGTGCTGGCATCAAGCGCATGGCAAAACTCGAGGTGAAAAAGATGACCACCATAGGCGTAACCCGGGTGAAAGGTGTACACAGAGAGAGGGCAAGGCGTGATGGCCGACGACAAGGAAGCAACAACACAAGAGGCTGTGGGAGGGGGAGGGGTAGGAGAGGTGTTTAAGGAGGCGAGCGGAGGGGGGGACAGAGAGGGGGGCAGTGCGGGCATTGAGAACACTATAGAAGATTCGAGGCAAGAGGCAACCGAAGTTGAAGGTTGGCTGGATGGGCAAAATGGCAAAGGTGATGGGGCGACGGGCGAGACGAGGGAGAATAGGGAAGAAGAAGAGGAGGGAGGGCAGGTCGCGGGGGCGGATGGGGAGGGAGAAGAGGGTGGGAGGGGGGTTGAGGGCGGTGGAAGAAGGGGAGTGTCGAGGGAGCCAGAGGGGATGGATTTGGAGGGAGGAAGTACATAGGGACACATGAGCGACGGGGACGGGAGGGGGAGGAGGAGCGAGGCGAGAGGCAAGAGCATGAGCAATGTGGGAGCGAATGCGTGAA
>SZWC01016568.1:7171-22615 GCA_023375785.1 Penium margaritaceum | reverse complement strand
CACGTACGCACGCACGCACGCACGCACGCACGCACGCACGCACACACACACACACACACACACACACACACACACACACACACACACACACACACACACACACACACATACACATGTTGCACTCAACTTGGCAACTTTGGGCTTGAAGTCAAAGTCGCCAAGTCGACCTAAATTGACATGGAGTCGACTTAGACTTTTTGCCATTTACTCACCCGGGTGCAAGAAGTCAGGTAGACTGGATTCTCCTTTTTGAACGTGGAAAATGTAGTTACTAGGTAGCTTCCTAGGTGTGTTGGAAGTCATGGAGTGGGAGAGCGTTACTAAGTGCGAGACACGCCATAGATGCAGCCGATACTTGCTTTTGAAGAACTTGCAAGTTACACGGAGACAAGAGTAAGTGAGGGGAGCGAACGAGGTAAGTTCACAACGGTGAGCATGAACTCACACCAAGCATCACGCTCGGTTGAGCTAGTGCCGCCACCCGGGGGTCGAGCCCGACCACTCGGAATATTCCGAGGGCGACTACTCACCAGTGCTCGGCCAAGACCGGCACGGTGGCCCCCTAAGGATTGTAGTTGCTAGGAAGCTTCCTATGTGTGTTAGATCAAGCGGAGTGGAAAGAGACATGAAGCGCGAGACACGCCATGGATGCGGTCGAGACTTTCTTAGAACCACTTGCAGCTTACACCAAGACAAGAATGAGTGAGGGGGAGCGAGCGAGGTAAGAACACACCGGTGAGCACGNCGAGGGCGGCTACTCACCAGTGCTCGGCCAAGACCGGCACGGTGGCCCCCTAAGGATTGTAGTTGCTAGGAAGCTTCCTATGTGTGTTAGATCAAGCGGAGTGGAAAGAGACATGAAGCGCGAGACACGCCATGGATGCGGTCGAGACTTTCTTAGAACCACTTGCAGCTTACACCAAGACAAGAATGAGTGAGGGGGAGCGAGCGAGGTAAGAACACACCGGTGAGCACGGACCCACACCAAGCACCACGCTCTGTTGGGCTAGTGCCGCCACCCGGGGGTCGAGCCCGACCACTCGGAATAATCCGAGGACGGCTACTAACCAGTGCTGGGTCAAGACTGGCACGGTGGCCCCCTGAGGATCAACACCCGGGAAATAGGCAGTTCCCCAAAATCACTCAAGGCAAGAGGGAAAAGAGGAAGGGAACGGCAGTGTGAATGTACGAGCCCTACCAACGACCGGATCACACAGTCATAGAGACAAACATGCAACGGTCACATATGTGCCACAGGGCACTCCTGGGTCCAGCAGTAGTGCGAAGGCATCAAAGGCACCAGCCAGAACGGGCTCACATGAAGCTTCCCAGGTAGGACCATTGTTACTTAACTTGTACATGTGTGTGCACAGTGTGGGAGGCAAAAGGGCATAGAGTTGTGAGTGGCCAACGAACTTCAATACTCCCCCATGACCAGCAGGCAACCAACCCACACACATGAGAGGATAACAAAAAGGGGAAAATCACAAGAGGTGATAGAGATAAACTAGAGCCAATCAATCGGGATCATGCAGACAGATGAGACCGACAGAGTGAACAGCACTTCTGAAGACATTGTGACTTAGGGCCTTTGTGAGAAAGTCCGCTCTTTGAGAACGTGTGTCCACCCAAGCAACCTGGACGTTGCCAGCAGCAAAACACTCACGAACAAAATGGTGCTCCACATTGATGTGCTTGGTGCGTGAGTGATGCATGCCGCTATTTTCAGCAATGGCCTTTGTGCTTTGATTGTTGCAGCATAGACTGATGCAATGGATGGGTACACGCAGTTGTTGCAGCAAACGAAAAAGCCAGACAGCCTCACACGTGCCTGCACCAAGAGCAACATACTCAGCCTCCGCAGTGTTGCGTGCAACACACCCTTGTTTGCCACTGTTCTAGGACACTGCAGTGCCACCAACCAGAAAGATGTATCTTGTTCGACTGCGAGCATCAGAATCATGCGCCCAGTCACTGTTTGTGAAGCCGTCCACCATGACTGATGGCTGTGCACGAAAGTACAGTCCAACGCGTGGGGTGGAGAGCGCGTAGCGCACTACCTGCAATGCTGCCTTAAGATGATGCTCACGAGGACACCGGGAGAAGTGTGAACTTATCAATAAGTTCACAGCAAACGTCACATCAGCGCGGGTAGTCGTGGCAAGGTACATCAAGGAGCCAATGACACGGAGGTAATCGGTCACATCGATTGTCTCACCCAGTTTGGACACCTCCAGAGACTTTAGTGAGGACTGACGAGCGGGTGTCATGGGAGTGGACGCCGTGGGGTCTGATGTGAGCGGGGCAAAGCGCTCCCCCATGATGCACACATACACAGCCTGATGGACATGCAGAGTGCGACGACCACGGTCACGTTCCAATTCCATGCCCAGAAAGACACGAGCTGGACCAAGATCCTTCATCTTGTACGCCGCCTGAAGCAGGGTCTTGGCCGCTGCAACAGATGCGACGTTAGGAGAGGCAATGAGGAGGTTGTCCACGTAGACAAGAATGGCAACAAGTGGCTTGGTGGGAGCACTGAGGAACAGCGCGCGGTCCACAGTGCTCCTTCTGTATCCCCATTCTTCAAGGGTAGATGTAATCTCTTGGTTCCAACAACATGGGGACTGTTTCAGGCCATAAAGGGCCTTCTGCAAGCGTCATACTCGGTTTGTTCCATCCGAGAAGCCGGGTGGTTGCACCATAGAAATCTCCTCGTCCAACTTGCCATGGAGAAAAGCATTGTTGACATCCATCTGCTCAAGCTCCCAGTCATGCTGAGTGACCAGGCTCAGAAGAGCCCTGGCTGTAGTGTAGCGACCAACTGGGGCGAAGGTCTCGTCAAAGTCAACACCGGGGACCTGAGAAAATCCTTTTGCAGTGAGACGAGCCTTGTATCGTTCAACTGTGTTGTCAGGATTAAGCTTTCGACAGTACACCCATTTGGCAGCAACTCCTTTGCGACCCTTTGGGAGGTCGACAAGCTCGTACACACCATGCTCAGATAGTGCATAGAGTTGTGCCTTCATGGCCTTCTCTCACAATGAGGAGTCTCAGGCCGTGTGGGCTGACTGCACAGTCACGGGTTCGGGAGGCATAGGAGGCAACCCAGCTGCAGCGAAGCACGATGCAACATACCTAGCTACAGATGAGGATAGAGCTGAGTGGATCTCTTCCTCGACAAAAGAGTAGCCAAGCGTGGTACTGGGTTGCATGACAGATGCCGCTGTGGACAGGGAAGAGGTGGTAAGACCCAGGGCACGGAGACCAGGGTCACGAGAGACAACGGGATGAGACTGAGAGGGAAGTGCCCGGAGGCGCCCACCACGAGTGTAGGATAAAACCGGTGGGATGGACGCCAAACATGCGGAGGGAGAAGGAGAAGTGTGGTGTGGCTGCGCAGACAGAGATGAAGAGTCAACAGGATCCAATGGTTTGGAGAGAACTGGCGGCGGAGGTATAGCGATGGTTGGAGGAACAGAGGACGAGGCAGCGAGTCAGGGAGTAGAGGGCTCAAGAGAGACAGCATCAGTAGAGGAAGAAGACGGACAAGTGGGAGGTGAGGCCAAAGGAGCGGAGGACAGTGAGGGCGACAAGGGTAAAGCTGAACTTTGCTCCGTCTCCTTGTTGATGGAGGGAGTCGAGGGACGCCCAAAGGGGAGAGCAGGAGGCCTAAAGGGCAGAGGATCACCCCCACCCGTAGAGGACAAAGAGAGGGACCCACCAAAGCGGGGAGAGTCACGCTCAAAAAAGTGTTCAAAGAAGAGCGCATCACGAGACTCAAGGATGTGGCACCAGGAAGGGTCCTAGAAGCGCCATGCCTTGGAGAATGGAGAGATGCCCAGAAAGATACAAAGCCGACCACGAGGAGATAGCTTACCATCCCGTTGGTCCGTGGGGATCCACACAGAGGCAAGACACCCCCAGACGTGTCCAAGCCGGAGGTCAGCACGCTGACCAGTCCAACGTTCAAAGAGAATGACAGAGTGGGGAAGGGGGCCATGAGGAACACGGTTCCAGAACCAGGTCATGTAGGACATGGCCTCAAAGGCAAAGAGAGGGGATTGCCCGGAGGCAGAGAGGAGAGAGCGAACACCATCCGCAAGAGTGCGATTCCAGCATTTGGAGACACCATTTTGCTGGGGGGTGTAAGGGACAGAGGATTCAAGCCGGACACCACGCGACTCAAGGAAGCAAGAGGTGGGGCCAAAGAACTCACCACCGCGGTCACTGCGAAACACGCGCAAGGGCCGGAGACAGGCACGCTCGGCCTGCGGGAGCCAGGACTCAAGGACATCAGTGACATCTCGTTTGTGGTGAAGGGCAAAGACCCAACGGTAGCGAGAGAAGTCATCAGTTAGGCACAGGATGTAGCGGCCAAGACCACCAAGGAAGTCATGGGACAAAAGACCCATGACGTAAGCGTGGACAAGGTCAAGAGGGTGTGAAGTACAAGACTTAGAGGTGGAGAAAGGGGAACGGTGCATTTTCCCACTGGCATAGTCAAGACAGGCAGTCGTGAAGGGTGGAGAAAACGTGGCCGGGTGAAGGTCGAGGGTGGGCCGAAGGCAAAGAAGGTGCTGGATGGCTGCAGTGTGAATGTGGCAGAGGCGACGATGCTAGAGATCAGCATGCTGAGGAGACAGGGATGGGGCGACATGAACAAGAGCAGAAGCAGCGGAAGACGAGGGTAACGTGAGTGGGACACAAAACAGGCGATCACACCGCATGCCACGAAGAACAACACGGCCAGACGAGCGCACAGAGATAGAGGCAAGGCCACAACTGGACAAGGAGACCATGCCTTGGTCATCAAGGCTGGTCACAAAGAGAAGACTGACTTCAAGATCAAGCACGTACAATATGCCGGGAAGGTAGATAGTGCCACCAGGACCAACAAAGCGGACAACACCAACACCTTTAACGGGGAGAAGCTGGCCGGAGCCTATGCGCACAGAGCGAAAGGACTGAACGGGTCCAAGGGAAATGAAGGAGGAACAACAGGAGGTCATGGGATGCGTGGCCCCAGAGTCCATATCCAAAGGCCAAGAGAGGCACGAGTGGAACGTAGGACAAGGCAGACAGTGATAGCGCCACGGGCAACGAGGGAGGACGAGCAACCAAGACGAGCGGGGAACGTATGAGACTGCCAAAACTCAATCCAGTCACGATCATCAGGCAAGTCCCCCTGGACACAACCAGAGGATGCACCACGAAGAGTGACCTCAGACTCATAGACAGACACATGGGACTGGCCACTCACACTCTCACCTCCCTGAGAGCGAAGGTGAAGCTGCTCCGCTAGCCGATGCTCAAGAGTATGTTCCTCGTCGCGGTGATCAGAGGAGCGTTCCGAGGAGCGGTCGGAGGAGCAGTCGGAGAAGTGCCCGTCGTCATGAGTCTAGTGGGGCACAGAGTAGTGAGAGGGCGGGAGTCCGTAGTATGGAGGGCCAGATGGAGGAGGTATCCAACCCCATGGGCTGGGAGGAGGAGGTTTCGGTTGAAGGGGGGCAAGCGTAGTGGAGAGTGCTGAGGTAGAGGAAGAGGATGAGGAGGGTGCGACCATCACGATAGCACCGGTGGAGGAGGCGGTAACACCGGTGCGAGCCCAGTGGGCACGCATGGAGGAGGCCAGGTGTGCATCATCGCGAGGAGCAGGACATTTTGACGCAGAGTGGCCAGAGGTACCACACTTCCAGCAGGTGGTCTCAGCAGCAGTGGGGGCGGAGTTCTTGCCACCCCCACGTCCTTTGCTCCCTCGGCTGCCACCACGGCTGGAACCACCACCCCCTCCCTGAGGGGCACCTTGAGTGGAGTGCGCTGTAGCTTGCAAAGAGGATGAGGCAGAAGAGTCTGCAATAGAGGAGGAAGAGGAGGAGGTGGTGACTTCAGCCAGTGCGGCACGTTGCATGTGCTTGTTCTGCAAGGCATTCCACTGGTCGGTGAGACGTGAGGCAGTGAAATCAAATAGGGGTCCGATCCTGTGTGGGGAATCAACAGGAATAGGTGCAGAGGTAAGGCGCTCGAGTTCAGCCTGAGTGACGTGGAGATACAAGTCGGACAACTCAGGAATGAGGCCAGCAACGATGGACAAGCAGGCTGAGAGAGGGCCGGGAGCGGCCCTGTCAAGGTCTCACAGTAGGCTAGACTGTGCTTCCAATACTCATCTACCGTCTCATCCGCCCGCATCTACAAGGTGTTGAACTCGTCAGTGAGAGCACTCTGGGCAGCGTGCCCAGTCACTATTCTGTGGCGGCGGATGAGAGCATAGGCACCGATGGGATGAGCAGGGGTGTCGCGAGAAGGTCTGCGTTGAATGTACCGATATCATCAAGGAGATTCTCGGGTCCTGCATTGATTAGGGCTCTCACAACGCAAGCTGCCTCTGCTTGTTTGGTACAAACGACAGCTTGGCAGGAGAATGGTACTCCCAAAGTAGCTTACCCTGGGTCCATGCGCTGAAGCGTGTCTCCCAGGATGTGAAAGTAAGCTTAGACGTAAACTGTGATGGTGGCGCTTCGAAGTCTTTCTGCCGAGTTGGGAGCAGAGCACGGGCGAAGGCTGCTGCTGAGAGAGAGGGAGAAGAGGAGTTGGCAACAGCACCACTAGGAGGAGCAGACGAGTCTGCCGAGCCGGACTCTGTAGTAGGGAGGACTGCAGCTATGCCTGGAATGACACGCAGCCGCTCAATGACTAATGTGGCCACAATAGCCGCTAGCTCATGCTGTGCTTCCCGTCCCTGATGAAGCTCATCCTCAGCTTTGCGGCACTCTGCTTGCGCCTCACTAAGAGCGCCCTGGAGGGCCACTGTAGTATTTGCAGGCCCAAATAATGATGAGAGAATGGAACCTTGAATGGAGGTGGAGTGACAAGAGAATGCAGGAGAGTGCAAGAGAGTGAAGTGTGACACTGTGCAATGCAGCGCTCACCGGGTTGGTGACGAGGAAGAAGGGTGAAGAACGGCGGGACAACAGCTGCGACCGAGGAGAACAGGACCGCCACCCAACCTGTGACTACCACGGTGAGTCACAAGAGTCCCATAGCAGCGGCTCTGGCAACTGCAGCTGAAGCTGATGCCACCAGAACACCGGTGGTGATGTGTGGTGTGACGTCGCGAGGAGCACCAGTAGGCTTCAGCACTGTTGTGGCGGTGGATGCCCGAATGGATCCAACAGTGCTAGAGGTGGCGTCTGCTGCAGTAGAGGCTGTCGTGGCAATAGATGGTGTTGCTGCTGTGATCTGGGTGGCAATATTTGTTGCAGCAGCTACAAGCAGAGTGAGAGAGGAAACAGCCTGTACGTATGCCTAAGCTACATGGCCAACGACAGTCTATGTAGGAGCACGTCAGGCCCTGGCCGTAGTTGCAAAGGTAGCCGCGGTACCAGCAGGTGCGTCAAGGACAGCGCCTGTCAACCCAATGGAGTCGGTGTGGACAGGGAGAACGGGGATGACACCGGGCATCTCGGTTGCCGTAGATGTCTCATTAGGTCCTGCTGCGGTAGGAGGAGAAGTTGAAGTAGGAGCAGCTGCAGGTTTGGTCGGCTGAGAGTTGCGAGGTGGTTGCATCCTTGGTGATCGGGGTGGTGACGGTGGAAGGTAGTCTGGGGTGTAGACCTGATAATCTATCTCCTCCCGTTCGCGCTTGGCTGCAGCGCCAACGTCCTCTTGCTTGTATGAGTGATCCAGCATACACACCCATAGAGGGGTGTTGTCGTCGTGAGCTAGCATGAAAGATGAGTGGGGCTAGTGGTGTAGCCGAGAGAGGTGCTCCAAGCACACCACACTTCGACTAGGGACTTGGCTGCTGAGCGTAGTGTGATGTAAGAAATAGAACCCAGGGAGATGCAGGGACAAGACGCTGCTGGGAGAAGAAGTTAGGGCTTTGTGCATGGTGGAACGTGGAAAGGTCGCAATGCAGGACGAGGTGCGAAGAATGACCGCGCCGTGCCTCTGCCCTGTATGAGGTGCAGCGCCTAGGAGGTTACTGGACAGATGACATCAGTCACTGCTGTGGTTGACGACTGGGGCAACACTGTAGTAGATTAGGGGTGCGGCAATCGCACTGACCTTGAAGTCACGCCACAAGAGGAGAGTACATCACTCGGCGTGCGCCGGTGGGCCGAGAGTAGAGCACGCGAGGTGGATGTGAAAGAACCTAGCCTCCGAGTCCCGACAGAACCGGGGATTCCAAGATGGTGCTGTGGGCACAATGGTGACGTGAGTGGGACGAGAGCGGGAATGTGCACAATGGGAAGGGGTGGCGAGACGGCCACGTGGAGATGAAGTGGTGGGCTAGCCCAAGAGACGGCAGGCCCGAAGAGGTGGTGCGGCACTTGAGGCACCGCAACTGTTGCCGAGAGACTCTCGGCGCCTCACACACAGGTCCAGGACGCACGCATAGTAGGGGGCTACCCCTGCTTGCTCTAATACCAATAGTTGTTAGGAAGCTTCCTATGTGTGTTAGATGAAGCAGAGTGGAAAGAGACATAAAGCGCAAGACACGCCATGGATGCGGTCGAGACTTTCTTGGAACCACTTGCAGCTTATACCAAGACAAGAATGAGTCAGGGGGAGCGAGCGATGTAAGAATACAATGGTGAGCACGTACCCACACCAAGCATCACGCTCGGTTGGGCTAGTGCCGCCACCCGGGGGTCGAGCCCGACCACTCGAAATACTCCGAGGGCGGCTACTCACCAGTGCTTGGTCAAGACCGGCACGGTGGCCCCTTAAGGATCAGCACCCAGGAAATAGGCAGCTCCCCCAAAGCACTCAAGGCAAGAGGGAAAAGAGGAAGGGCACGGCAGTGAGAATGTACAAGCCCTACCAACGACTGCATCACAGAGTCATAGAGAAAAACATGCAATGGTCACATATGTGCCACAGGGCACTCCTGGGTCCAGCAGTAGTGTGAAGGAATCAGAGGCTCCAGCCAGAACTGGCTCGCCTGAAGCTTCCCAGGTAGAACCATTGTTACTTGATTTGTACATGTGTGTACACAGTGTGGGAGGCAAAAGGGCATAGAGTTGTGAGTGGCCAATGAACTTCAACAATGATCAGTATTCGAGCAATAAGCAGCTCCTCCAAGGCACTCGAAGCAAAAGAAGAAGAGGAAGGGCACGGCAGTGAGAATGTACAAGCCCTACCATCGACTCCATCACAAAGTCATAGAAATATCTTACAACAGCCACATGTGTGCCACAGGGCACTCCTGGGTTGTGCAGATGTGTGAAGGTGTAAGGGGCTCCAGCCAGAACGGGCTCGCCTGATGCTCCCCAGGTAGGGCTATCGTCACTTAATCTGTACATGTGTGTGCAATGTGTGGGAGGCAAGAGGGCATAGAGTTGTGAGTGGCCAACAAAATTCAACACTCCCCCATGACCCGTAGACAATAAAACCACACACATGAAAGTGAAATAAGAGGGGATCACAAGAGGTGACAGAGATGCACCATAGCCAATCAACCTGGATCATGAGGAAAGATGAGACTGACGGAGTGGACATCACTTTAGAAGACGTTACGACTGGATGCCTTAGTGAGAAAGTCAGCTCTCTGAGAACGTGTGTCTACCCAAGCAACCTGCACGATGCTAGCAGGAATGCACTCACGAACAAACTGGTGCTCCACATTGATGTGTTTGGTGCGTGAATGATGCATGCCTCTATTTTCAGTGATGGCTTTCGTGCTTTGATTGTCGCAGCATAGAGTGATGCAACGGATGGGTACCCACAATTATTGCAGCAAACGACATAGCCAAACAGCCTCACACGTGTCTGCACCAAGAGCAACATACGCAGCCTCAACAGTGCTGCATGCAACACACCCTTGTTTTCCACTTTTCCAGGAGACCACAGTGCCACCGACCAAGAAGATGTACCCCGTTCGACTGCATGCATCATAATCATGTGCCCAGTCACTGTCTGTGAAGCCATCTATCACGAATGAGGGATGTGCATGGATGTACAGTCCAACACGAGGGGTGGAGAGGACGTAGCGTACTACCGGCAATGCTGCCTCGAGATGACGCTCGTGGGGACACTGGGAGAACTGTGACAAGAAGTTCACAGCAAACGCCACATCAGCGCGCGTGGACGTAGCAAGGTACATCAAGGAGCTAATCGGTCACATCGACTGTCTCCCCCAGTTTGGACAGCTCCAGAGACTTCAGTAGGGACTGACCAGCGGGTGTCATAGGAGTGGATGCTGTGGGGACTGATGTGAGGAGTGGGGCGAAGCACCATTCCTCACCCAGGCTGCGCACATAGGCTGCCTGATGGACATGCATGGTATGACGTCCACGATCACGCTCCAACTCCATGCCCAGAAAGACACGAGTTGGACCAAGATCCTTCATCTTGTATGCCGCCTGGAACAGTCTTGGCCGCCGTAACAGATGCGGCGTCAGGAGAGGCTATGAGGAGATCATCCATGTAGACAAGGATGGCGACAGGTGGCTTGGTGGGGGCACAGAGGAACAACGCGGGATCCACAGCGCTCCTTCTGTACCCCCCGTGTTCAAGGGTAGCTGTGATCTCTTGGTTCCAACAACGTGGGGACTGTTTCAAGCCATAAAGGGCCTTGCGCAAAGGCCATACCCAGTTCGTTCCATCCGAGAAGCCGGGAGGCTGCACCATATAGATCGCCTCATCCAACTTGCCATGGAGAAAGGCATTATTCACATCTATGTGCTCAAGCTCCCAGTCATGGTGAGCAATGAGGCTCAGCACAACCTTGGCTGATATGTAGCGTCCGACTCGGACAAAGGTCTCGTCAGAGTCAGTACCGGGGATCTGAGAGAATCCTTTTGCAATGAGACGGGCCTTGTACCGCTCAATTGTGTTGTCATAATTCAGTTTGTGCGGGTACATCCATTTGGCAGCAACTACCTTGCGATCTAGTGGGAGGTCGACAAGCTCGTGCCTCGAGCTCTGCCTTCATGACCTGCTCCCACAACAAGGAGTCAGAGGTCGTACAAGCTGCCTGCACAGTGAAGGGTTCTGGAGGAAGAGGAGAGAGTCCATTGGTAGCGAAGCACGATGCAACATACCCAGCTAGATATGAGGATAGAGCTGAGTGGAACTCTTGCTCATGAAGAGAGTAGCCAAGGGTTGTGTTGGGGTGCATCACAGATGTCGCTGTAGATAGGGCAGATGTAGCAAGACCAAGGGCATGGAGACCACGGTCACCTGAGACAACAGGATGAGACTGAGAGGGAAGTGCCCAGAGGCTCCCACCACGAGTGTAGGGTGAGACTGGTGGGACGGACGGAACATGTGCGGAGGAAGGAGCAGCAAGATGCGGCTGCACAGACTGAGGTGGAGAGTCAACAGGGTGAGACGGTTCTGAGACAACAGGCGATGCGGGTGTGGCACCGGGTGTAGGGGCAAAAGACGAGGAAGCAGGTGAGAGAGCAGCGGGCGCAAGAGAGAAATCATCAGAAGAGTCAGGGGACCGACTGGTAGGGAGGTGAGTCCAAGGGAGCAGTGGACACCAAGGGAGAGGAGGACAGTGAGGGGGGCGAGGGCAAGGGGGGACACCACTCTCTCCATGACGAGACAGAGGGAGTCGAGGGATGTCCAGGGGGGAGAACAGGAGGCCCAGAGGGTAGAGGACCATCCCCACCCCGAGAGGGCAGAGAGAGGGACCCACCAAAGCGGGAAGATTCACACTCAAACAGGTGTTCAAAGAAGAGAGCGTCACGAGACTCAACGACACAGCACCGGGAGGGGTCCTAGAAGCGCCACGCTTTGGAGAACGGAGAGACGCCCAGAAAGACACAGAGGCGACCACAAGGAGACGGCTTACTATCCTGTTGGTCTATGGGGACCCACACAGAGGTAAGGAACCTCCAGAAGCGGGCAAGGCGGAGGTCAGCTCGCTGACCAGTCTAGCATTCAAAGGGAGTGACAGAGTGGGGAAGGGGTCCATGAGGAACACAATTCCAGACCCAGGTCATGTAGGACATGGCCTCAAAGGCAAAGAGCAGGAATTGCCCAGCGGCGAAGAGGAGAGAGCGAACACCATCAGCAAGGGTGCGGTTCAAGTGTTCAGAGACACCATTCTGCTATGGGGTGTAAGGGGCAGAGGATTCAAGCCGAACACCACGCGACTCAAGGAAGCAAGAGGTTGGACCAAAGAACTCACCACCACGGTCGCTGCAAAATACGCGCAAGGGTCGGAGACAGGCACGCTCCGCCTGTGGGAGCAAGGATTCAAGGACGTCAGTGATGTCACTTTTGTGGCAAAGGGCAAAGACCCAACGGTAGCGAGAGAAGTCAGTCAAGCATAGGACGTAACAGCCGAGGCCGCCAAGGAAATCATGGGGCAGTGGGCCCATGATGTCAGCATGGACAAGGTCAAGAGGGTGCGAGGCAATGGATTCAGAGGTGGAAAAGGCAAAATGGTGCATTTTGCCACTGGCACAGTCTAGACAGGTGGACATGCAGGGTGGAGCAAACGTGGCCGGGTCAAGGCCATGGGCGGGCCGAAGGCGAAGAAGGCATTGTATGACGGTAGTGTGTATGTGACAGAGGCGACGATGCAGGAGGTCAGCATACTTTGGAGACAAGGACGCAGTGACATGAATAAGAGCAGAAGCAGGAGAAGACGAGGGCAACGCGAGCGGGACACGGAACAGGCGATCACAGCGCACGCCACGAAGAACAACGCGGTCAGAAGAGCGGATAGAGATAGAGGCAAGGCCACGGCTGGACAAGTAGCCCATGCCCTGGTTGTCAAGGGTGGTCACGGAGAGAAGACTGACCTCTAGGTCAGGCACGTACAATACTAACACCTTGAACAGGGAGAAGCTGGCCGAAGCCACTGGGCACAAAACGAACGGACTGAACAGGTCCAAGGGACACAAAGGAGGAACAGCAGGAAGTCATGTGATGTGTGGCTCCGGAGTCAATGATCTAGAGGCCAGACGAGGCATGAGTGGACGGAAGGACAAGACAAAGAGCGACAGTGCCACGGGAGAGAGGGAGGACAAACAACCAAGACGAGTGGGGAAGGTATGAGACTGTCAATCCTCAATCCAACCACGATCATCAAGTCAATCTCCATGAACTCTACCAGAGGAGGTACCACGAAGAGTCACATGAGACTCACAGACAAACACACGAGACTGGCCACTCACACTCTCACCTCCCTGAGAGCAAAGGTGAAGCAGCTCCGCTAGCTGACGCTCAAGGGTATGCTCCTCGACACGACGGTCAGAGGAACGCTTTGAGGAGTGGTCGGATGAGCGGTCGGAGAAGTGCCCACCGTCACGAGCCCAGTGGGGCACGAGGTAGTGAGAGGACGGGGGGCCATAAGACGAAGGGCCAGATGGAGGAGGAACCCAGCCCCAATGGTGGGGGGCAGGAGGTGTCGGTTCAAGGGGGGCAGGCATGGTGGAGAGTGCTGAGGTAGTGGAGGAGAATAAGGAAGGGGCGATTGTCACGGCAGCAACGGCGGAGGAGGCGGAGACCCCTGTGCAGGCCCTATGAGCGCGCATGGAAGAGGCCAGGCACGCATCATAACGAAGGGCAGGGAATTTTGGCGCAGAGTGGCCAGGGGCACCACGGTTTCAACAGGTGACTTCAGCAGTAGTAGGGGCGGAGTTTTTGCCACCCCGACCACCTCAACGTCCCCCGCCCCCACGATCCCCACCACAGCTGGAACCACCACCCCCTCCCCGAGAAGCACCCTGAGAGGAGTGCGCTGTGGCCTGAGAAGAAGAGGAGGTGGAAGAGGCTGGAGTAGATGAGGAAGAAGAGGAAGTGGAAGGGATCAGCAGGGGTGCCGCGGGAATGGTTTGCATTGTACGTATCAATATCATCAAGGAGATTCTCGGGTCATCCATTCATGGGGGCCCACACAGCGCGAGTAGCCTCAGCAGGCTGTGGTACAAACGGCGGCTTGGCAGGCGAGTAGTACTCCCACAGTAGCTCGCCATGGGCCCATGCACTGAAGCGCTTCTCCCATGACATAAATGTGAGTTTAGATATAAATTCTGGTGTTGGCGTCTCGAATTCTTTCTGTTGAGCTGGGAGCAGAGCACGTGTGAAGGCTGCTACTGAGAAAGAAGGAGAAGAGGAGTTGGCAACACCGCCACTGGGAGGAACAAATGAATCTGCCAAGCCGGGTTCTGTAGTAGGAAGGACTGTAGCAAAGCCTGGGATAGCGCGAAGGCGCTCAATGACTATTGTGGCCACTGTGGCCACTAGCTCGTATTGTGCTTCTTGTCCCTCATGGAGCTCATCCTCAGCTTTGCGACGCTCTGCTTTTGCCTCACGGAGAGCGGCCTGAAGGGCCTCTATGGTTTCCTCTGGCCTAGGCATGATGACAGGATGGAACCTAGAATGCAAGTGGAGTGACAAGCTATGGAGAGTGCAAGAGAGTGCAATGTGACACCAAGGAATGCAATGGAGTGCTCACCAAGCTAGTGGCGCGGAAGAAGAGTGAAGAGCGGCGGGACAACAGCTGCGACTGATGAGAACAGAATCGCCAACCATTCTGCAACTGCCACGGTGAGACACAGGAACCCCGTAGCAGTGACTCCGGCCACTACAGCTAAAGCTGATGCCACCAGAACACCAGTGGTGATGTGTGGTGTAACATCACGAGGAGCACCAGTAGGCGTCAGTATTGCTCTGGCGGTGGATGCCCGAATGGATCCAACAGCGCTCAATGTGGCGTTTGCTGTAGTGGAGGCTACTGTGGCAACAGATGTTGCTGCTGCTGTGATCTGGGTGGCAATGTTCGCGACGACAGCTGCAAGCAGGGTGAAAGAAGCTACAATGTGTGCGTATGCTTCAGCTGCACGGCCAACGGCCGTCTATGTGGGTGCAGGGCAGGCCCTAGCCGTGGCTTCAAAGGTTTCCGCGGCACCAACAGTCACGTCAAGGACAGCGCCTGCTAAGCCAGTGGAGTCGGTGTGGACGGGAAGAACATGGATCACAGTGTTGGAGTGATGCTCCTCACCATGGCAGGAGTGACTCCAAAAAGGAACACCAAAAAGACAAGCCCAGGTGGCTTAGTGCTTAATGGTGTCCACCTTTAGAGGCAGGAATCCGGGTTCAAGTCCCACAAGATCAAATTCTGCCCTGCCTCAAGGGAGGTGGAGAATAGATGCTAGGAAGCTAGCTCAACCTCTAGAATTCCTCCTTAAGGTTCTAGAAGGCTAGGTGAGGGTCCAGGAAGGTTGCACATCTTCTAGAAGGGGTGACTTGTCCTACAAGGCATCTAGAGGTGTCTTGGTCTTCTGGATACCTTCCCTCCTACTAGAAGCAAGCTGAGGAATCTAGGAAGGGGCAGAAGCTTCTAGAGGAAGGAAGGGATGCCTTCCTAGGTGGGAAAAGGACAGCCTACCAAGGGTCACTCTAGAAGCCATAGAATCTGCTAGGAAGCTCCAAATCTGGCATGCTTTGGTGTTCTGGAAAGCTTAGATCAGTGGTTAT
>SZWC01016567.1:38417-52397 GCA_023375785.1 Penium margaritaceum | reverse complement strand
GGCGGCGGCGGCGGCGGCGGCGGCGGCGGCGGTGGTGGTATTGGTGGTGGTGGTGGTGGTGGTGGTGGTCTTCTCACTCGGTTGGCAGAACCTGATTGTGTCTTTGAGGGCGCCGACTTGCGTTGCCTACGTAGCCTCGATCTCTCCTTCTTTGGTTGGTCAGTCCCACCCTGTCTGGCTCTCGAGGGGAATCTCTTGGGCCTCACCGAGCTCTCCATCAAATTCGCCGGTTCTCTCGATCTCTCGTCATGGGCGCAAGGTGCACCCAACCTTAAAGTCCTCTTGCTCAAGAGGATGGCCTGCCACAGTCTCCCGCACCTTCTCCCTGGAGCGTTCAGCAAGCTGGTCAGTCTTGAGATTGCAGGTCCACACCTCACCAGCGTGGCAGCGTCGTGGTTCTCTCTGCCTTCGCTGCTCACTCTCAAGCTGAGGGCTGGCAGGGGCTTGCGCAAGCTGCCTGAGATTGAACCGCAGTTTGTGGGAGCTGTGGGTGGTGCAAACGCGGAAGGAGTCGTGTCTAGTCAGGCACATGGACCGGAGCAGAGAAGCGGCGTGATGACGAGGAGCATGACTGGGAGGAAGAGGAGTGCGGACGGGAGGCCGAGGGGTGGTAGCAGGGGGAGCAGCAGCAGGAGCATCACCGGCGTCACAGATAAGCTTCAACTGAGGGAGGGGCAGCAGCAGCATTGTCTGAAGCTTCGGTCTCTCCATCTCTTGTGTCCGGATCTTGTGGAGATACCTTCTTCCTTCTCTCTCCTCACCCAGCTCACGGAGCTTAGAATGCATAGGAAGATGCACACGCGCAACGTCGTCATCCCAGAGGGACTTCATTCTTCCGTATGTGGTGTGAGTTTCACTGGACTTGTTTTTCTGCTCATAACTGCTTTAGACAATGGTGTGGACAGATTGACATCTCGGTGTTGGGGTATTACCAAATTGGTGTCCGTGAGCTTGTCCGAGACCTTGCTTTCGTTGTCCGTTCCCCAACATAGTTCTTGTTGGGGAAAGATAGCAAGCCTTGTTTCATCTGGTGCTTCATATTGGGAGGGGTAGGGGGAGGGGGACTTCTTTCATTGGTCTTGTGTGCGGTGGCTGGCGAGCTTGATACACAGTGAATCCGTCGATGTGTGGTGGTCTGTTTATCACGCACTCTACTATCCCTAGGTGTGTTCCGTGTCGCTCAAGTTGTAATCCGAAACGTGGCGTTTCCTGCTGTACAAATGGTGCAGTCATGAACCTGAGGTCTGAGTTGAGATGGAAAAGGGGCCTCTGGCTGGAAAACCCGGACCCACCTGTTTTGGTTGTAAGGCTGCCTACTCCCTTTGTGCCTTACGTCAAATGCAGGAATGGGGCCAGCTGACATTTCCTTGACCTGTGGCCTAAACCGCTTTGAGTGGGTCGTGGTGCACCGCCGGCGCCAGTTGCCGTTTTGACTCAACCGTTTTGCGCACCAGTGAGGTGGCTTCCGTTTGCACCACCACACCATCTCCCACCGTGCTCCGTGTCCTCATCCAAAATGACTGTGATGGCGCTGAACCTTTTGGTAGTAAGGGAAGACAAGTCAACGATCACACGTGCTTGAAGACCGATTTGCAAGAGAGAGAAAAGCACAACAGTATCCCATTATGGAGTGGAAAGTTTGGATTCATGTGCACTGGTTGGTTTCTGTAAAGCTTGGGTTGTTGTGGCGAAGGTTTTCTGGAAAAGTGAAGGCTCCCTTTTTTTCTGGATCTCAGGTGATTGAAGGAAGAAATTTACGTCTGGTGTCGAAGTCCTTTTCTCTGAAAGAGATTGTACTCAACGGTTGATGGGTTAGCCTTCAGATCGTATGTTATGGCATGGACCATCTGAAGATTGGCTGTGAGCATCTAACCAGCATGCTCATTTCGGGCCTTTGCCACTGTTGCTCACTTTCAAAGATGAATGAGATGAAAACAACGACAATGCTGATGATAATGACGACGACGATGACACTGACAATGGCTACCATAAGTGATGACATAAAAGTCGGCGATGATGACAAGGACAACAATCATAATGACACAATTTGAAGATGGAGACGATGATGACAAGGGCAATCAAGTGTAGGATGATAGTCACAACGACAACGGCAATAACAGGGGAGACAACCACTACTTAGCGGCAGCATCGTGAGCAAAGACAGTGGCCCAGTTGATGACGAGAACAGAAAGATGAAACGGGCTTCAGCGTTGATGGCTAAGACAATGGTCACGAGTGCAACGACGGTGACGACCCATTGCCCAAGCAATCTTCCACATGTTCTGGTCCGGGCCTTTTTTCTAAGGAGCACAGATTCACCAACACATTTGACGGAAGAAATATATCCTTACTGCTGCTGGTCTGGCAACGCTGCTGCTGGTCGGCAGTCATGCTATGCAAGGCAACAGCGAGAACAGCGAGAATCAGGCTAGGAGAGACGCATGATGTCTCACACAAGCTCTTGCATAGAGAGTGAGCAACTGGCAAGCACACAGCAAAAATAGCTGTCGTGGGTGCCATTTGGTTGGCGCGCTCTGGCAGGTCACTTTGCCCTAGAACATCAGAAAAACCACAGTTCTGGGCGTAAATCTGCGTACACTTGTCAGAATGAGGTTTCGTCTGCACCTCTAGATGCAGAAATACGAGCTGAACATAATGAAAACACACACGCTTTAGGCCTGTGCCAGTCCACGGGTCAAAAATGTAAAATCATGGAAATCAGGTGAATGGCCAATTCACCGAGAAAATTCTAGTGAATGTTGGTGGGGCAATCAATGCTCCGAAAGCACACAGATGAGCAGAACAGCTGTTAGGATGACCCGGGGCTTAAGTACATCAACCGAGCACGTCACCGGGCTGGCCCCTTGAGACAGGTGGCAAGGTTCTTCTTCAAAGGTGTTCCTTTTGACAGCGGTCTTCTCGTGTCGCGTGCACTTCCACCGGGCCCTAAGGTCACCCTCCCTACGCAGCGGCGCCTGTAATTTTAAGACTTCCCTATCCCGCTACGACAGCGAGGCAGGCTTCGACTGCTGGGAGGTCTTGTTTTAGGTGTTCACGGAGGGTGTTGTACCCTACTACCACAGACTTAACAGCTGATTCTTGCCAAATCCAGAGAGCAGCGAGAGGGATGCGCGTCCTGCTCTACAAAGTACCACAGGAGACTTTTGTTGATTTCCGTCCTTGGTGGCGGGATGCGGCTATGGACCCTTGACATCGTCATGCTTGGGCCTACCTAGAGAACTCTGAGCTCTTCTCCTCTTCGACCATGTGGAGTCCTTATGGAGTCCTCATAGCTCCTCCCTTGTACCTAGCATTACCATCGTCGGGTGACATCGGCCAGGGAGGTGGCCCGCACACATCCAAAGAGCTCACTTGTTGCAATAGTGACTCTGATACCTCCGTCGTCCGCGACTGTATTCACCTCCAGCTCTGCCTCCGCCATTCCCTCCTCCTCTCCCTCACCTCCAATTGGCCAAGCTCAGGGTGTTGCAGCAGCCACATAGGAGAAGAAGGGGAAGAAAGGGTACAGAAACGGGTTAAGATAACCATGGTCGGCATGTAGTGAGGGTGGAAGGTTTTTCTATTACCACAACTACGGGAGGGCTCACCGATACAAGGAGTTTCAACAGTCCCTTGACTAGAGTAGGATTCACGGGCCTCCAGGCGGCACATGCGTAAAGGATTTCCTCAGCTGCATGCAGGCGGATCACACCGCGACCGTTATAGCAGTGTAAAAATCCGCTATCTAGGACAGTAGCGGTGACCAGGACTGTTGGGCTCGCACCATCGCACAACTTCGTCAAGTGCTGGTTCTTTACAATCAGCCAGGTGCAAGTGTGTTGTCACAAAAGAGTTGTCCGTAGTCTGGTTTTCCCGTTGCGTTTGTGATGACGCTTGTGGGGAAGCTTCGTCGAAGTGTGATGAGGATGGACCTGACAGCATTGTTGGATTTGATGAGTCGCAGATTTGTAATGTCCGTTGTTATTCCGAGTCCTTCGGTCAGCGTCCAGTAGGGACGCACTGGTTTGTGGCACGTTGCTAAGTGTCAAGGACATGTCTGAAGGCGAGTGGCACCTCGATAATCGACTTCGGTGCTATCCACAACATGACCTCTTGTCGCGATGACTTTGTTGTTCTCGGTCACATTGAATCCGTTTGGTCAGTTTGTGCAAGACCTGGTGTTTGTCTGCCTAGGATGTTAAGATTGTGCGTTTTGATGGTCCACCTGGCTCTTTGTACATTTATGATGTGCTCTTCCTTCCTGTTCTTAAGCTCAACCTGCTTTTCGTTTGTGCATGCACCAGGAGGGGTCTTCCTATTAAGCACTCTGTCAACTTTTCGTTCACAGTGACTACTTACAACACTCGAGCCATTGCCTCTGTTGTGGATGACCTATACCGTGTTACTCACAGTGTTTCCTCTGTCTCCTCCCTTTCATCCCTAGCTACACGTATGCTCTTCACGAGCGTTCGCTTCCTTTACCACCAGCATTTTGTGAATCACCGACTTTGCCATTTGAGCAGACTAGAAACATATAAAGGACCACACTATGGAGGATGTGATTCACGCCATGCAATCTGAAAGCGGTCTTTCTCACTCCTTTGTCTTTGAGGATTTCTCCTGCATGATGTGACTCTGGATTTGTCTGTTGCATGACCCCCTGTCTGACCATGGCATGCTATATGAGCTGTGATTCAGCCATCTTGTTGACCATCATTTCGCTCGCGTCTTGGGCTCCCTTGCCTACTTCTTGTACACCGAGGACCAGAAAAGGTCCAAGGTCTCATCTTGTGTTCACGTGTGTGCCTTTTATGGCATTTTTCTGTGGTCGAAGGCCTGGCTGTTTTGGAATCCCACTCGCCACACCATTTTTAAGTCGCGAGACACTCTCTTCTTTGAGGTCCTCACCTATCACCACCTGTCGAGCATCCTCACTCTGGTCGTCGTCCAGGTTACCGTTTGTACGTCTTCCCAACGTATGGGGAAGTCTAGGCCTGTGGATGGGTGTTTCCAGGCCCCCTCCCTTGTGACCTAGTCTTTCGCAAATGACGACCTGGCCATCATGACCATGGGTCTAGTGGTCGCTTTAGTCCCAAGTGGCACACCTGATCCCATGTCTTCGTCAGTTCCCATTGGCACACCTGGTCTTGTGCCTCCTCCTATCCCTATTAGAACACCTCATTGTGTTCCTGCTATTGTCCCCAGTAGTACACCTAATCTTATTTCTGCGTCGGTCCCTTTGTCAGTCCCTCTTGTTTCACTAGTGTGCAAGCATGTCACTTTCCTTGCACCCATCCATGCTTCTCCCGAGGCTGCAACATCTTCACCTGTCCATAACTTTGCATCCCTTATGGCCTTGTCCTTGCCGTGGAGAGGTGAGCACCTCGGCCTTGAGCTTCCCCTGCGAGCTTAGTGGTCATCTTCGACCACTACCCTTTACGGCTCAACAAGCAAATGACTTGATGATATGACGTCTAGGTCACTTTGTTGAGAGTGGCGAGCCTAATACAAATACCCTTGGTGTAACGAAGTGCCCCTCTTTTTCTGGCATACTCGGGATCTCACCTGGGTTTGGGGGGCACTCGGGGTATTTTCCGTTTATCATAAATACGTCCGGAGGTCCGGCTCGACCCCAACGGCTCGCGGATGCGAGGGGAGGAGGAGCGAGCGAGTAAGCGACAACGTGAGGATCACGTTGTCGCTTGGGGGGGGGGGCTTTGCTCGCAACCTCGCGAGGGCGTTCCGAACACGCAACGCGCAGTTCCGTATCGCCCTCTCGGCAAGTGGCGTGATGGTGACGCCACCCGCCGAGGGGCTGTTTCGGCGGACAGCCCCGACACCGTGCGCAGTCAACGGCGGCAGCAAATACGGTGGCTGCAACCGCGCGACGGTTGCAGCACTCCCGGCGGCGTACGCAACACGGCGACCGCACCCACCGTCGCGAGTCATATGGGACCAACGGGGCGGCTCGCCGAGAGACAGAAGGGATCGTCGATCTGGACGATCGACGGCCGGGAACTTCTCGCATAAGGCACTAGGTGCAAGTAGGGCACCGAGTTCAGGTGCAAGTAGGACACCTAGTACACGTGCAAGTAGCTTGTTGTAGCAAGCTAGGAAAGCAGTAGGCTGAGGCCTGGGCTAGCCGGCCGATTAGTATAAATACCCTGTACTCAATTCAATCTAATTAACCTGTATTTTCTAGCTCTGGCTTCCAGACATCTCAAAGTCTATCTTTCCGCTGTGACTGTGCTCTCCACACACTAAATCCTAATCTCCAGAGAGCAACCACTCTCACATCTGGTATCAGAGCCAGAGCCATGCGTTGGGCGGAAGCGCTGCCGGAGCTCGCGAAACTTCAAGGAGCGAAGGTACAGACTACGCCGGACAACGTCGAGGCTGATCGAGAGGGAGATTGCTGGACCAGACTTCAAAGCCACGAGCCAACCTCTAGAAAACTTTCTATATTTCTAGAGCTTCCACACAGCCTATCGTGCATGCGCGAGAGACGACGGGTGACTCCCACGCACTTCAAAGACGTCAGATTTTCGTCCCAGACTGCCAAATTGCTGCCAAAAGTTTTTTCAATTGCTGCCGAAACGCTACCAAACTTTTTCGAACAATCTCCAACGGCTAAAAGTCATCAAGAGCCATGGAGCAGGCCCTGCAGCAAATCATAGAGCAGCTGGGAGCCCTCAAGCTGGAGAACGAGCGGCTCAATCGGCAGATGGCTGACCTGCGGGACGGGACTGGCGCTGGGCAGATTGGGGCGGCCCGGTCAAGGAGTCCGCCGAGACCAAAGCCAAAGGCTCCGGAAGCCTTCAATCCCTCAGTCAAGGGTGCGAGCGTACGGACCTGGTTGTTCGCAATGAACAGCTACTTTGGGGATCTGGGTCACCCTTCAGTGGACGATGCTGTGTGTGTGTCATTTGCGGTGACACTGCTACGCGGAGCAGCATTGGAGTGGTGGAGGCAGCTGAATATGCTGGCCACTCGAGGTGGAGGTGGGAACGCAACTGTGCAACATGCCGTGTTGTGGCAGCCAGGCGCGGTGCAAGCTGAAGCTCGCATGCTGACAACATGGGAACAGTTTGAGCAAGCTATCAGAGATCGATTTGATCTCGTGAACGCCTCCATGGTTGCACGCAACAAGCTTAAGCAGCTGAAGCAGATCGGCTCGGTGCAGGAGTACACACGCTGTTTCTTGGTGTTGTGCTAGGAGATCGACGACATGAGCGAGCCGGAGATGGCAGAAAAATACCACGACGGCTTGAAGGCAGAAATTCAATGCACGCTGGCACTAAGTGGCATCACGGAGTTCCAGGCGATGGTAGCCACTGCTGAGCGCGTTGACGCACTATGCTACCATCGAGGGGGTTTCCATGAGAAGCAAGAGAATTTTCAGCGTCGAGCACAGCACCAACAAGCTGACCCCATGGAGATCGACGCAATGCAAGGAGGCCAGCAGCAGAGCAAGCCGCGTGGTGGGAATTGTTGGATCTGCGGGAAGCCTGGGCACCATAAGAAGGACTGCAAGAAGAAGCAGCAGGGAAATGGCAACGAACAGTGAGTGGTGGGCGGCCATTTGCTGGGAGAGCTTTGTCCGCATCAGCGAACACCAGCCTCGAAAGTCCTTTGACAACTAGGGAGCTGCCAAGTGTATTGCTGCGGAGCAAAGGAAGCGAAAGCGTCCCGGGGATCCTCTTAAAAGCCGAAACTTTATTGACTGGTTCTGCGGACGGCGAGGGGCGCCAGACTTGCCGGCAGATTAAAGCGTTACTGGATTGCGGCGCCTCGCACTCATTCTTCAACGACGAGCTTGCAAAGAGGTTACGGCTTGCACGGCTACCCGGGAAGCCAACTACGGCCAAGTTGGTGCAAGGAGAGCTAGAGTGCGGACTGCCTCTGAAGCCTCTGAGGGTCCGTTTGGACAAGCTGTCGTGCAAGGTGAACTTTTGCACGTGCCCAATGGATACCTATGACGCCATTCCTGGGCGTGACTGGCTGCACTGGTGGAATCCTGCTGTGGATTGGGTGTGCATCCAGGTGAAAGTGAAGAAAAGTGGAGAGCAATTCGTTTTGCTGTTGTGGGCAGAGGAGAAGGACTCCAAGGCAGGCAAGGTGCCGTAGTTAAGTTACGTGCAGCTGAAGCGCTGTCAGCGCAATGGGGAACAAGTGTACCTTGTGTGGGTGTGGCAGAAGGAAGCAGCTGCAGAGGTGGAAGTGCTGGCAGCGGAGACTAAGCAACAAGAGGGCGAGCAGTAGAAAGCACCTGCAACAAAGCTGTCGGAAGGTATCAAAGGAGTGTTAGACAGCTACAGTGATGTGTTTCCTGTTGAGCTGCCAAAGGGTTTACCACCGAAGCGGGACATCGACCACAAAATTGATGTGGTTGCGGGAGGAACTCCAACGGTACGAGCTGCTTATTGCATGAGCGATAATGAACTGGGTGAGCTGAAGAAGCAGTTGGATGAGCCGGCGGAGCAAGGTTTCACCAAACCATCGGTGTCATCCTACGCTACACAGGTCCTCTTTGTGAAGAAAAAGACAGGGGAGCTGCGGATGTGCGTGGACTATCGCGCACTGAACAACGAAACGATCAAGAACCGGTACCCGCTGCCAAGGGTCGAGGAGCTGTTTAACCAACTGAGGGGAGCACAGTTCTTCAGCAAGATTGACTTACGCTCGGGGTACCATCAGATCCGGATTACGGAGCATGATGTGGAGAAGACGACGTTCCGGACGCGGTACGGTCATTTCGAGTACCTCGTGATGCCGTTCGGGTTGACCAACGCTCCTGAAACGTTCATGAGCCTCATGAACAGGATCTTCCACCCTCACTTGGACCAGTTTGTGGTGGTGTTCCTCGACAACATCCTCGTCTACTCCCAAACTCTAGAAGAGCATCAGCAACATCTTCGGCAGGTGTTAGAAATTCTTCAAAGAGAGAAGTTGTTTGCAAAGCTCTCTAAGTGCGAGTTTGAGAAAAGGGAGGTGGAGTTTCTTGGGCACATCGTAAGCGGCAAGGGTCTCCGCATGGACCCAAAAAAGGTCGAAGCAGTGAAGCAGTGGCCGACACCAAAGTGCGTGCGTGACATCCAGGTCTTCCTGGGATTTGTCAACTACTACCGGAAATTCATCCGGGATAACGCGGAGAAGGGTGCACCGCTGACTCAGTTGCTAAGGAAGGATCACCAGTGGGAATGGGGCGATCAGGAGCAAAAGAGCTTCGAGGAGCTCAAGGCTACAATGTGTGATGCTCCGGTCCTGGTGCATCCGGATTTATCCAAGGAGTACGTCATGGCGACGGATGCAAGCGACTATGCCATTGGGGCGGTGCTGATGCAAGATCACGGGAAGGGGCCACAGCCGATTGCGTACGCGTCTCACAAGTTGCGAGGTACGGAGTTGAACTACGCAATCCATGAATAGGAGATGCTGGCGGTGATCCATGCGTTCAAGCACTAGAGGTGCTACTTCGAGTCGCGGCGATGCGTGGTCTTCACGAACCATTACGCCCTGAAGTACCTGAAGACGCAGCCGAACCTGAGTCGCCGACAAACTCGCTGGATGGAGTTCTTGGAAGGAAGTTTTGACTACGAGATCCACTACAAACCTGGGAAGGTGAACCCAGCAGATCCTCTATCGCAGAGGCCGGACTTGAGCCTCAATGCCATCTCAGTGCTGATGGGATCTCCAGTCATGCATAGCCTGTTCAAGCACGGCTATGGGATGGACAGTGAGTTCACGGGTGGTGCGCGGAAAGACGCCATGTGGGATGGAGTGTATTGGCGAAGGGGGCAGGAGCGAAAAACTGTCGTGCCAGACGATGCGCCATTGAAGCACTTATTGCCGGAGGAGGCGCATGACACCCACTACTCGGGTCACTTCGGCTTCAATAAGACGCTGAAAGCCTTGACACGCAAATACTGGTGGTCGTCAACGGTGACTGATTGCAAGAGGTTTGTGAGCAGCTGCGATGTGTGCCAACGCATCAAGGCGCGGAGGACCAAGCCACCAGGGGAGCTGCAACCATTGCTTGTACCAGAGAGGCCATGGACAGACATCTCGCTTGACTTCATTCGCGGGTTGCCTGTGACGCAACAAGCTAACAACACGGTGTTGGTGGTGGTGGACCGGTTCTCCAAGATGGCACGCTTCATCGTATATTCTGAGAGTATCACAGCTGCCGGGACAGCTCAACTCCTCCTCAGTCATGTCGTCAAGCTGCATGGAGTGCCGCAGTCGGTGGTCTCAGATCGCGATCCACGGATCACTTTGCGATTCTGGAGAGATCTCATGGAGAAGCTGGGCACGAGGGTGCAACTGACCACGGCATACCACCCACAGAGCGATGGGCAGACAGAACGCACGAACCAGACATTGGAGCAGCTGCTGCAGAGCATGGTCCCACCGGATGGAGACGGTTGGGAGGAGAAGCTCGGAATGGCAGAGTTCACCTACAACTCAGCATTGTCACCATCCACAGGGAAGTCACCATTTGAGGTGGTCTACGGCCACCAGCCACTGAGCCCAGCCGCCCTTGCGATGGCAACATCTCTTCCGGCTGTGCAGCAGATTGCTGAAGGGTTTGCCACCACTTGGGACGTGGTGCGGCAACGACTATTGAAGGCACAGAAGCAGCAGAAGCGGCAGGCTGATAAGCATCGCTCTGTGGAGGAGTTCCAAGTGGGAGATCAGGTGATGCTGAACTTTGCTAGCCTGCAGCTGATGGGAGTTGGGAGTCCCAAGCTAAAACCGCGATGGGTGGGTCCGTTCCGCATTCTGGAGAAGCGGTCGGCCATTTCATACAAGCTGGAGCTGCAAGCTCACTACACCATCCATCCGGTGTTCCACATCTCCTTGCTTCATGCCTATCGCGACCCCAACATCTTCTTCCAGAGTCGCGGGACAGCTCCACCTCCTACAATCCAGGTTGAAGGCAGTGAGGAGTTTGAGGTGGAGAAGATCCTGGCGGACCGCCAGAGGGGACGACGGCGTGAGTTTCTGGTGCAGTGGAAGGGGTACCCGGCGGAGCACAACTTTTGGGAGCCAGAGGCCAACTTCCACATTGGGGGTACCAACACTGATCTTCAGGAGTACCTCAGGCGCGCCGGGACATTGCGCCTCCGACGGGGGGGGGGGGGGGGGGGGNGGAGCACAACTCTTGGGAGCCAGAGGCCAACTTCCACGTTGGGGATACCAACACTGTTCTTCAAGAGTACCTCAAGCGCGCCAAGACGTTGCGCATCCGACGGGAGGGGTGAATGTAACGAAGTGCCCCTCTTTTTCTGGCATACTCGGGATCTCACCTGGGTTTGGGGGCACTCGGGGTAGTTTCCGCTTATCGGAAATACGTCCGGAGGTCCGGCTCGACCCCAACGGCTCGCGGATGCGAGGGGAGGAGGAGCGAGCGAGCGAGCGACGACGTGAGGATCAAGTCGTCGCTGGGGGGGGGGCTTCGCTCGCAACCTCGCGAGCGCGTTCCGAACACGCAATGCACAGTTGCGTATCGCCCTCTCGGTGAGTGGCATGATGGTGACGCCACCCGCCGAGGGGCTGTTTCGGCGGACAGCCCTGACACCGTGCGCGGTCAACGGCGGCAGCAAATATGGTGGCTGCGACCGCGCGATGGTCGCAGCACTCCCGGTGGCATGCGCAGCACGGCGACCGCACCCACCGCCATGAGTCATACGGGAGCAACGGGGCGACTCGCCAAGAGACAGAAGGGACCGTCGATCTGGACGATCGACGGCCGGGAACTTCTCGCACAAGGCACTAGGTGCAAGTAGGGCACCGAGTTCAGGTGCAAGTAGGACACCTAGTACAGGTGCAAGTAGCTTGTTGTAGCAAGCTAGGAAAGCAGTAGGCTGAGGCCTGGGCTAGCCAGCCGATTAGTATAAATACCATGTACTCAGTTCAAACTATTTAACCTGTATGTTCCAGCTCTGGCTTCCAGACATCTCCAAGTCTATCTTTTCGCTGGGACTGTGCTCTCCACACACTAAAGCCTAATCGCCAGAGAGCACCCACTCTCACACTTGGCCTTAGGTTTCGAGGCTGACTACACAAAGGTACAACTAACCTGCCTTGTTGGCCTTGAGCTCGTCTCTTGTGATTTCTCAGTCGCTTGTGATACAGTAGCCGACCTTGTCGTGGTCAGATCCACACTGGACATGGGTGCCTTGAAGACCCGGAGCACCCCCTCCACAACGCTTGATCCGGACACGTTGGAAAAAAAGCACTCTCAGCAAAGTATGTGCCATCATAAAGCATTACTATTGACAATGAGCTTAGAGCCATAAGAGAGCATGGTGATTATGAACATGTCAACCTTCTGCTTGGACAAAAGGTCGTAGATTTCAAATGTGCCTTTTGGAAGAAGGTGAATTCCAACGACTCACTAGATCACTACATGAATTGTTTACAGCTAATAGGTTCTCACGGGTCGAGGGTATTGACTCCACCGACACCTTTGTACCCGTTGCATGTATAACCTCAACTCGTGCTCTGTTTGACGTTGTTGTGAACAATTCATTCCTCCATGACACATTAGCAGACGAGATCCACATGGTCCAACCACCTGGCTTCAAGGTCTGTGAAAGGGTCTGGCAAAAGGGTCTTGCAAAGGGTCGGTGAGAGACGTGTTATTCCTGAGTCACGTGGCCTGAGGCTCCGGTCTAGAAAACAGCGCCGACACAATGGCAACTGCCGACCGTCCAAGGGAATTTCACCCAAGGATCACGATCACCCCCAAGGAATTAACTATGCCTCTGGTGAGACCTAGCTACCCAGGTGCTTTCGCTCAAGGTCTTAGGGGCTCCCGCCCTCTAAGCCTTCTTCTTCCTTGGTGTGAGAGCCCAACAAATTAAGTCAGCACTCTCACACGAGCAAGATTACAACCACCTTAGCAGTTCATATCAAGCTCAGTCTCAAGCGCACAGCTCAAACAAGAGACATCAAGTGAAGGAGTAGTTGAGACAATGGCAAGTACAAGGCATAAATAGCTAAGGAGTGCCTTTGGCAGCCGAAGCGCACGCGCCTCGGCTAACCCGAAGCGCGCGCGCCTNCTCCATCAGGACTTCTTTGTCAAGCTTTCCATAGAGAAATGCAGTCTTGACATCCATCTGGTGAACCTCTAAGTTCTTGGCTGCTGCTGTTGCGAGGAGAGAACGGATCGTTGCAAAGGTGACGACGGGCGCGTACGTCTCATCGTACTCGCTCCCCGGCCGCTGCGCAAAACCCTTGGCCACCAGCCGCGCCTTGTGGCGGTCGATGTTCCCATCCTGCTTCAGCTTCTTGACCATGACCCACTTGCACCCTACAACGTGAGCGCCAGCGGGCCGGTCCACCAGTTTCCATGTACTGTTCTCCTTGTGCGAGGCCAACTCGCTTTCGATGGCGGCCTTCCACTTGGCCCCATCCGGTAGAGCAAGTGCTTCTGCCACTGTGGACGGCTCTCCTTGAGCCACAAAGGCGTAACTCAGACCAGTCCACTCACCAGTTGTAGCATCATACTGTCGTGGTGGGATAGATAAGCGCGAGCTGCGTCTTACTGTCTGATGCTGCGACGGCTGCTGTTGTTGCTCCTGCTGCTGCTGCTCTTGCTGCTCCGGTTCTCTTACCACAGACTCTCCCTCAGTGGAAGAGTCCTCATCATTAGAGGAGGTGGAATCTGAATCAACATCAGAGTCCTCTGTTGCGGCTCTCCCTGAAGCTACCACTCCTCTTGCTTCTGTTGCCTTGTTGCTGCTCCACCCCTGTGGTGCCTCATCACCTGTCTCTAGTAAAACCAGCCATTCACCCGGTTTGGGCACTGGCTCGTCCTTGAACTGCTGCTCTGCTCCTACGACAGCCTCGTTGAAGTCCACGTCTTTACTACGAATCACTTTGTTGCCTTGTAGGTCCCAGAGCCTGTAAGAGCGTTGGGCACTGTCGTAACCCAAGAGCAGACATTTCTTGGCCTGCGGATCCAGCTTACTG
>SZWC01016567.1:19660-36106 GCA_023375785.1 Penium margaritaceum | reverse complement strand
TCAGGCTGATGAGAGGTCTTGGACGGAGGTCCGAAGAGGAGCACCAGGGGGTGTGATAGAGCGTCTGCGCTCCTCACGTTTGCTGAGCTACTGAGCAACCTGTATGCTTTTTGCAACTAAGTCTCACACTAGGCGTGGGCCCATAACCCTTTTGTTATTCCTGAGTCACGTGGCCTGAGGCTCCGGTCTAGAAAACAGCGCCGACACAATGGCAACTGCCGACCGTCCAAGGGAATTTCACCCAAGGATCACGATCACCCCCAAGGAATTAACTATGCCTCTGGTGAGACCTAGCTACCCAGGTGCTTTCGCTCAAGGTCTTAGGGGCTCCCGCCCTCTAAGCCTTCTTCTTCCTTGGTGTGAGAGCCCAACAAATTAAGTCAGCACTCTCACACGAGCAAGATTACAACCACCTTAGCAGTTCATATCAAGCTCAGTCTCAAGCGCACAGCTCAAACAAGAGACATCAAGTGAAGGAGTAGTTGAGACAATGGCAAGTACAAGGCATAAATAGCTAAGGAGTGCCTTTGGCAGCCGAAGCGCACGCGCCTCGGCTAACCCGAAGCGCGCGCGCCTCGGCCGATGTCACTCCTTAAATCAAGGAGGTCATCCCCTCAATCAGGGAAGACATCCCCTGATCCAAGGCACATCTTGCATCTTCCAATCCGACCGTTGGATCAGCCCGAAACTTGGACAGCTGACAGTTTGACACCTGCTCTTTCCATCGGTACGGTCAGATTGACAATCTGAATAGCCATCATCAGAAAAAACCCAGGGGACTTATCCTTGAACAAGGACAGTGCATGCCTGGTCTGTTGGACCGGACCCAGGGGACTTGCTCCACATGAGCAGTGCATGCCTGGTCCGTCCACTACTCGCCAATTCTGGAGACTAGTGGCCAAGGGGCATTCAAATAACAACAAGACGTGTCTGGGATGAAAGTTCTTCCCCTGATATTACACTCAATGACGTCAATCCTCGTTCTCCATAGGAGTAACCGTTTGGAAATGTCGTGGTGTGACTTTCATTGCATGGGACACGCTACGCCGGATGTACGTCTAGATTGATTGTGATCCGTTAGCCATGACCTGTTCATAGACACCATGTTTGACCATTGGGTCTTCTGGCAACACCACCATTGTAAGGTGGCTTTTACAACAGCTAAAGCATTTTCCACCTCTTTACAATCCCTTTTTTCCCCTTTTACTCGTGTAGCTAATGGCCTGAGGAATTCAATTCAGCATTGAGGTACCATAGGTTTCTCTCAAAATAATTGTTCTTGTTTCATTTACAATTCATGATCATTGATCAGAACGTTTTGAGGTTGAAGGGGTCGAATTTAAATTTCTTAGAGAATAAAAATCATACTGTCGTTTGGTCACTAGGGTCATACTGTAGCAATGTATAGAGCCACTGTTTCACGCCTTCATCCACCAATTTCTGAGCAGATTCCTTGTATTTCCGTAGCTGCACAAGGTGTTTGAGTTGGAACTTGGAAAGGACGGAAACTGTATTTATATCTTTTTGGATTCTGGTGCCTCCTTCAGAGGAAGTCCGGGTTTACTGGGCTACAATATGACAGTAGTAAAGTTCTTGTGCATAATATCTACTATCTGGTGGTAAACCCATGCGTGACACATTCTCTGGGCTAGCCGTTTATGAGGGACATTGGGCCTCATCTGCTGATGGAGGTCAGCAGGCCGACTGCCAAGCTTTGGTGGTTATCAGTCACTACAAAAGCAGTGTTGGCAAAGCCCCTTGCTTTGTTCATCAAGCTAGGTATGCTGGACAAGCTCACTACGTTTACAGTATTGCTTGTCAAGCTATCAGCGTGAACAAGTCATCATGGCTCTCGGTGCTGATCAAAGAGAAAGCGCAACTTTCGTTCCTTGTGAGCAAGTCGGCATAACTCAATGTGTTATTGATAGTGGCTCTTGCTGGACAAGCTTGTTGTCTAAGCCAGTTTTCAGGCAGTCCAGCTCGATGCAGGGGAGAATGGGCCGGGCTTAGCACGCCTTTGTATTCTATGGCCGACTGCCAACTAGGCCTCTCTCGTTGGTGTGCTGCCTGTAGTTTGCATGCTAGCTTTTAATCAACCAAGCATCATTCATCGCCCCTCAACCTCAAAGGCCTCCGCAAGCCAATGGCTAGGGCCTCTCTGGGTTGAACTAGGATGCACACCCTATGACTGCATGCCAATTTTGGCCGCGCCTACGGAGCCTTTGATGCATTCCGCAGCGCCAACACGGTGCATGCTACTATTGACAGGGCCATATTAGCCCGTGTTGTTTCTTGTAATGTCAGTAAAGTGCAGATCGCAGATAGAGGTTCCAAGACACCTATTCTTGTTGTGTACAGTACCAGCAGGACATGCGTGGCTACTGGCAATGCCAGGAGAACGCGTGCCACTGGTGGAATTGCCACCAAGGCGTATTCCGCTGCTGATGCTACCATCATGGCTTCCGTCACTATTGACAGTGCAAGCGTAACTCCCGTCAGTGTCAGCGGTCCTATCGAGGTGCCTCTCACTTCATGCAGCGCCATCGCGGCTCCTCTTGCTCTTGGCAGTACGGAAAAGGTACTTGGCGTTGTTTGTAGCGTCACCAGAGCATGCACTAGTGCCACCAGTGCCGCTCCCACCGTGGCTGGCGTTACCAGCGCAAGTCCTGCCCCTGCTGGCAAAGTAAGTAGAGTATTTGCTCCTGCTGACAATTCTCACAAAATTTCTGCTATAGCTAGTGGTGCTAGCGCTGTCCTCGTTGTTGCTGGCAACTTCAACAAAGCGTCCATTGCTGTTGGTGGAGCTAGAGCTGCCCTTGCCGCTGCTGGCAATGCTACCATGGCGGCTGCTGCAGCTAACATGCTAGCAGGGCCCTTTGCCCTTGCTGGCCGTGCCAACAGCACTTATGCAACTGCGGGCCGCTTCAACAGGACGTGTGCCATTGCTGGCCACGCTAATAGGGTCCTCAGCCAATGCTGGCTACGCCAACAGGACGTGTGCCACTGCAGACAATGCCAGCAGGACGTCTACCGCTGCAGATGATGCCAGCAAGGTGTGTGTCGCTGTGGGCAATCCCGGCAGGGCGTCTACCGCTGCTGGCCTTGCCAGCGCGGCTCCTGCCGCTACTGGCAACCAGGGATGGCAAACCGCGGTATTGAGTACCGCGGTATCCTGGTACCGCGGTACTCAATACCGCGGTATCCTAGTCTTCTGGCGGGTCACTACCGATACTGGTACCGGTACCGCGTTACCAACGGTAGTAGTACGGTACTGCGGTATTCAGAGAATACCGCGTTACATAATGTACCGTAGATTGTAAAAACACTAATACTTCTGTGAGATTCAAGCAACGCAAACAAAATAGTGTAGATAATCGTTTTGCGAGACTGAAATTCGAGAAAATTGGGTAGAAAACAGTGCAACGGTAGCTGTTTTCTTTGAGTTCGAAAGTACCGCGGTACAATACCGCGGTACCGTAACGCGGTACAGAAGAGGGGTACCCCTATAGGTGAGTACCGATACCATACCGGTACCGCAAAAAAAGTACGGGTACCGCGGTACCACGATACCGCGGTACAAAACCGCGGTATACTGCGGTATCGGTAGTACCGCCGCCATCCCTGCTGGCAATGTCAGCTGAGCATTTCTCATGCATGCTGGGTGATCCGACAGGCCGTCACCTGATGGCTGCCAAGCATGGCGTCACCTGCTGGACGAGCCAGTAGGCCGTCGTTCACTTGCAGGTCTTCGATGTTTGCGGACCAACAGGCCGTCATCTGCTGGCGGACCAGCAGGCCATCGCTGCTGGCCGACCAGCACAGCGTCCTCTGTTAGCAGACCAGCACGTCATTGCCTGTTGGTGGACAAGCAGGTCATCGCCTGCTGGCAGGTGATCAGGCCGTCGGCGCTGGCTGACTAGCAGGACGTCAACAACTGGCGGACCAGCAGGCCGTCGTCTGCTGCGGACGAGTAGACGGGTTGCCGACCAAAAGGCCTGTTGACGAGGTCAGTAAGGTCTGCTTCCTCGCGGGCGAGTCCCCCAGCAAGGGATGCCAGAGAGACATGTCGCCAAGGTGGCAAGGCGCGGTCTGGCGTTTACAAATGACAAACCGTCAGGCTTCCTCGAAGCGCATGGCCAGGAAGGGAACAAATAAAAACTTCTTTTTTTTGCAGTCCCACGGTGCCGCGTCCAGGCAAGTAAGTGGCACAGGAATTCGGCTACCGGGTGGCTGCACTTTTACACATGGCCTTTGTGCTCTCTCGGAGCATCGGCGAAGCGCGCCATGGCGTCGTTAAGCCATGGCGTGCTCGTGCAGCCTCGTCATGCTCGTACTAGTCACCAAGTCGTCGAGTCGTGGCTTAGCTCGTTGCTGGGTCCTGTTCGACTCTGTTGACTTTTTTGGGTTACATGGTAACCTATTACAATCAGTTCGTGGCCAAAAGATGCATCAAGAAAATCGTGATTGGTGGATCGGTCATTTTTCTGACATATCCACCAATCAGGGTGCAAGAATTTGCCGGACTGTATGCCCCTCCACGTCCGCAGACGCACAGTTGAGGTTGGCCCAGAACAAAAAATCACGGACATCGACCCAGATGTACGGACAGACCCCGGATAGTACAGAATGACCAGTCCGACGCGAGGACAAAAGGGTGAGGACTGTACGTTGGGTTGCTCCTCCTTGGCCTCGCCCTGTCCTGTTTCACGGAACTGGTCGTCATGGTAAACTCTTTAGACTCGTGAACCCGGCTTCAAACAGGGTCAAAATGCAATTGAAAGAAAAGAAATTCAACCACCATCATAGAAGAAGGTAAATACATGAAATTCGGCCTATAATTGCTTCATCTTATTTTTTATAGCATAATGAAACATTCAAAATTCATCCAATTCTATCAAAGGTAGTTTTTTTTTGTGAAGTTCATTGTAGCGCGAGGTGTGCCACGTGGCTCGAACGTGGGTCCTGGCCTGTGTGCGGCGGATGGGATGAGTTGAGGGTCGGAGATCCTCAACTACCGCGGTTTTGGCCCAGTGGGCCAAGCTTCCCATCCGTTTGTTACATTTGGTATCAGAGCGCCGGGGTTCGACACCCATTGTGGACACCGTGGGCGGGTCCATTCCTGTGTGGGAGGAATGTAGCGCGAGGTGTGCCACGTGGCTCGAACGTGGGTCCTGGCCTGTGGGCGGCGGATGGGATGAGTTGAGGGTCGGAGACCCTCAACTACCGCGGTTTTGGCCCAGTGGGCCAAGCTTCCCATCCGTTTGTTACATTCATAATAGACATGTGAAACTAGCATGTTCACAATACAAGAACAAATTAGTCTCATTTAAGTAAATTAATCATCAGATAAAACCACATTCATAAAAAAACGAGAAGAAATGCCTTTAGAGGTTCTTCTTCAATATGTTGGTGAATTGTTATACGTAGTACTATGTCGTCAAGCGCATTCCATTTAGAACGAATCACCCCAAATTCATACACTCTGCAAACAGTGTACGCCACCTTCAACCATATATGAGATGTTTCAAAGAAATTTCCTTCTTGTGGTTTCGAAACAACGGAAGATGGTGAGAACCTTCCACAAGATAGAGCTTGTAACATTTCCATACACACTTCTTAAGACAGATATCTCAGCCCATACCATGAATTTAAGGAAGCTTCTTATCTTCCTAGACTTTCCTCATAAAAATGTAGAAGATTTTTTTAGAATATACAAGAATCTGTCTAGGATTCCTTGGAACCTTCCATGTGTCATGTGCTTTTCTAAAGGTTCTTTATACAAGAATTAGGAATATTTCTTTTGTCTTTGGCTCCATTGCATGAAAAACAGTCATTTCAGATGTGCTTATGCATTAGTGTAAGCATCGAACATGATGAGATGTTTTTAATGTTTTTATTAAAATCCATGCTTTCTTAAAATCATGTTGCACTGTGCTCACTTAGATGACCTATTTTTGGTAACTGGTATGTGGTGGGAAGTTTGTACTTGTGTGTCTAGAATTTCCCTGGTTAAAAATTGTCTACACTGCACATGTCCGGTGAAAACAGGACATACCATTGTACTAGGACACAATACATGTGAGAAATGTAATTCTAAAAGCTATCGTATATCTGTTCTTCAAGTTCTTCGGGTCAACAGAGACATCACTCAAATTTTCACCTGTTTAAAAGGATTGTCGGAAATAAAATTGGTTGCTCGAGCCTGTCCGTGGAGTTACAGTGTGGCAGCAGAAACTGCCAGACTGTAACACTATAGGCTCGACGATCCATAATGGTGCATGCGGCACAACTGCCGCGTGCACCATTATAGATCGTCGGCACAACAACTGTCGACCTCGGCCGGCAGCGAAGCCCGACGCCCGAGTATTCGGGCTTCGTTGCCGAAGCCCGACTACGCGGGTGTCGGGCTTCGCCGCTGGCCAAGGTCGGTTGGCGATGGTTCCCCGTTAGTTTGTTTAGCAGAATCGTCTCTTTCGCCATCGATCGCCATTCGATGACTCTATGCCATCAATCGACGTTCGATGACGAACATGTTTTCGGTCATCTGTTTCCGTCACATCTGACTGTCAATTCACCTAAATCGACGGTGACAATGAGTCGTATCAAAGTGTGCACTAGTGCGGATCCTGAAGTTTCTCATGCGGTGTTTGACGCCCACTTCCACCAACACTCACCACATACACTTCTCCGCTCCAGGGGGGGTGGCAGTGCATTTCGGAACCGGACCCCCCCTCCCTCTGTTACAACTGAAGTGTATGAGGTGAGTACATATGGAAGTGTAGACTTTGTAGTATTGTGTCGGAGAAAAATGTACAATAGTGCGACCGAAGAACCTTCGTGGATCTGTCGTAAACAAAATACAATAGTTCACTGTAAAGCCGAATACACCTGTGAGCAGTCGTGCACCGCCTAATACACTCCCCACGATCACTTTGTTGAATCGGGAGGGGGGTGGGGGCGAGGGCGGCGGATGGGACGGGAACGAGAGGGGGGAGCGAACCTGAAAAACGGGTCACAAGTCACCGTTGTTTTCGGTCAGTCCCGACAACACAGCTTCACTCCTTAGGAGACTTATGAAATGTAAAAGTTAGTCATGCGGAGCCTAGTGCGCTTAAAAAAACCCAAACGTAGGTCTACGAGAACAAACCAACACGTAGTAGGTTTTGATACATTAATGAATCATCTATATAATTATGTTTTCAAAGCAGTTAAGGAAACTTGTGTAATGTATCGATGTTAGATTCTCTCATATTTTTACAGTTTGGAAAATCATCTCAAAGGTCAAAAAGTGTTAGTGAGTCCTTAACTTTTTTATCATTTTTGCATGGAAAACAGTTACAAATGTAATCTTAAAAAATTGTCAAATTTTTATGGCCTTTTTCATATCTCCTTGTAGAAAATGGAGAAGACTTCCTCACATGAAAATTAGGATTAGATGTCTCGCTAAAGAATTGTGTACACTTTCAGCCCCTCGACCCTTCCAAATAAATCTAGCCTTCCTCAAAGGCCACTATACACTAGTGTCCACTTAAATGCGCACCACACTCATATAATCTTACACCTCCACATCCACTCCCCATATGCACTTTCACCCAACACACCCCCCACCCCCTCACATCCACTTTTAACTCAACCTACATGATTCAATGCACAAGTGAACACATACCACCACAAAATGCAATCACATTCATACACCTCCTCATACACTCCCCACATACACTTTCACCACAGCCCCTAGCCCCCTAGCACACATTCCACCCATCCACCTCTAGTTCAATCCCAAAAAAACAATGTCCACCTTCCTAAAACCTTCCAACAAACTGGACACTATTCAACACAAGTTCACACTTGTACTCATACCACACACTTCTTTTGTACACAACCTTATACACACTCTACATACACTTTCACCCCACAACCCCTCCACCCTCCACACTCCTCTCTCGTAATCCACAGAACAACGCACACCACTAAACAAACATATGAGACACTAACTCACCATAACATACTTTAATTTCCCAATCCCTCCTCCCCTCCTACCTCAATCCAGCCTTACCACATCTTAGCTTCACACTAGTGTTCCATTTCACCCACACAACACTAACCAATTCTTACACCTCCACATTGACTGCCCATATGCACTTTCACCCAACAAGACCCCCCTATCCACATCAAGCTCAAAAAACTTGAATCACACACAAGTGTATTCTTTCAATCAGAAAACACTCAATCATTCATACACCTACTTATACACTTCCCACATACACTTTCAATCAAATCTTTCACCCCCCACTCCCCACCTCCTCCTTCAACCCCCTTACCCATTCCACCCACACAACTCTGGCTCAATCCATACAACATAGTTAACTGTTTCTACCTTCTTAGAAACTTCCTCATACACCACTCTCCTATATACACACTTCTTCGAGTGTATAAAAGTCCTTCAATTAACTCTACCTCTTCGTTCAATTTTCGGTTGTGTTTTTTTAGCTTTTACATCCACACAAGCTGGAATAAAACCGGCATAGCTTGAAGTTATCTAGGAAGAGATCACCCAAACCATACACAATGTTTAAGAGCACAAATGGAAGAACGAAAAAAAATGAGTTGGAACGAATGCGGGTGACAGTTTGGAAGTCCATTTACAACCAGTTTTGGCTTCCACGGACGAGTTAAAGTCTCGTGGCAAACCTTCCATTATGTCGTCGATTGCGAGCAATTATTTAGCCTCTGAAGAGATACTAATGTGAATACTTTTGCTCGGTTACTATGTAACCCTATGCACGCTTTGCGTGCAACACCTTCCTCTTGTTTTTTTTTTGTCCCTTGGTCGTAACCTTTGGGAACGGGGTGGTCTCCTACACACCAAAACAAGCCCGGGGATTGAACCCGACCCTCCAACAAATCAGAGACTGTATAAGGCGGGGTGTTTCCACCAGCGGTAGAAATTGGGTGTGAGTTGGATAGTCATGTTGGCCCTGACTTGCCGTACGCTGCACAAGAAAGGGGCATTTTCGATGGCATTGCAAAGGGCCTAGGTTTGTCTTGCTTTCTGCCTTCCTGGATGGAGAGAGTTCAAACGGAGTATGGCATGTTGTATGTTGTCCTGTATGGTATGGGGTATGGTAGCAATGAGAGTAGGTGTAGGGTTGCATTTGGGTTGCACCCAACGCTCTTGCCAGATGCAATGGAGAATTGTGGCTCGGGTGATCTCCCACAGTGTCCTATCTTGTGTGGAGGTAGTTGGTCCAAATAAGATGTTGGGTAGGTGGGGATTTATTTTGGGGAAAAAGGCAGTGAAAAGAGAGCGGAGCCGCTTTGTCACTTGTTGTATGAGTTCACATTGTATGAAGCAATGCTCGATAGCTTCTGGTGAGGTACAGCGTGGACAGAGAGGCAAGGAGGGGGGTGGGAGGAATCGGTAGCGGTTGTTGACTTGGATGGATCGGTAGAGTATGCGGAGTAAAACATCTTTTGTGTGAAGACGGAGGGGGCTTTGCATGATACTCTCATGTATGTAGCGCCATTGGAACTGGACCTTGGGGTAGTACTCTTCCCACTTAGGTTTGTGAGTGGCAGTTGGTTCATCAGTTTCTAGAAATACTCTGTATAGGTCATGGAATATCGCTTTGTTTTACCCAGTCGATAGCTTGGGACATCTTGTTGGTGGGGTGTGCCTAGGAAGATTCCGTCTCGGACATATACCGGTGTGCTGACGGAGCCGTGAAGGGGACGAGGAGGAGCCCATGGGTGTTTGCATAACTTCTCTGCGATGGTACAAACTTGGAGGGGAGCGCCCCAGATTTGATGATCTCTTTGGTAGAGTTTGTATATGATGCCAAGAGGGACTCCGGCCAGGGAGGTGAGGGTGACATATGGGGAATGTTTGTACATATCCATTAAGAGTGGCGGGTTGGTAATTATAGCAACCCAACTTAGGGGTAGATTTTGGCGAACTTCATCAAGGACAGAGAGTTGGCTGCGTGTCGGTTCTTTCCCAAGAGCTTCTATGAGCTTATCCCTTTCAAAAAGGTGGCATACCTGGATTTCCTGAGTTAGCAGAAAGCGTTCTCGCGGGGGGATGCCGAAGGGTTGAGAGTTGGAGTTAAGGAGCGACTCCGTAGACTGGGCTCGACAAGGGAAAAGCTCCAGTCCGGGAATAATTCCCGGGACGGAATCCTGACGAAGGGTGGAGTACCAACTTAGTCCGTCCTCTCATTGACCCCCGGCAGAAAATGTTCGACAGTGGAAGTTTTTTGTCACCTGGAGGACCGGTAGCTCTAATACCAGTCTAACGAACTAGTCGTTGTAGTTGTGTAGGGGAGTAAACGAAATCCTTAAAGAAGGAATCTTTGGCCTCGACAGCTCAACCAACACGTAGAATTCCACAAGGAGTGCATCGATGCGCGATCCACCGACCAATGTATTGTCATAGGGTAGGAGAGTGCAGGATATTTCTTGCTCTGATCATATCATTGGATGGACCTGGACCGTCCATCCTTGTTGTCTATAACTAAGCACTAACCAATTGGGGAAAGAGGAAATCCTGCCTTGGTAGATATTTATGTTTGGGGTAGTAACCGACTTACCCAGACTACCTATTCGGGCGTAGAAAACCCGATTCTTGTATTATGGTTGATTCTACCCAAGGGGTAGAGACCTATTTTGTACCATGACTAGGTTGTCGTGTTACAACTGCGTTTCTTATGAAGGGAGGTAATCATATTAAACTGTGGTATGTTTTCATCAAAGGAACTCGGAAGCTTCCTAAAACAAGCAATATGGATGTTTATAGTTGTAGGAGTGCTATTTTCAAGGGTGATTAAACATAAATGCATCTTACGTTGAGATCAGTAGTTGGTTCTTCAATTTTTTTGAATTTAACGTCACGTTGTTTAAAAGGCGTCCATGCATGCGCACGACACGCAATAGCGGACTATGAACCTTGGGTTTAGTGGCATCAATGGTGTCCATGAGCGACAGGTTTTGGGGTCCGTGTGCGAGCGTTGCCAGAGGGCGAAAGTCAATGGCAATTACAATCCAACGTAGCCAACAATCGCGGATCGCTTGTTCAGTACTTGCTTGCGCTTTCCGAGCATCTGTTGGCAGTCCATTGGGCATTGGAATGTTGGAGCATGTGTTTATGATGGGGATGAGCATGCCGCTTCTTTGTCCATAACGGCATGGCGACGAAACAGCTACTTTTCCAACGGATACAATTCTGCCACGTTACATGGTTGATTAGTAAAAAATGGCATGCAATGATGCACTTTTGGCATGCTACCGATGTCTCAACCACTGTTGTAATCGCCACCGATAAAGAAGCGAAGTTATAGAAAAATGAAAAATAAGGGCATACACAAATCTCGCCAAACCACTACAAAAAAACAAGAAATCCAGCCTAACCACGAAAAAAAACCGTGCAACATCACATTCCAACGTTTACCAGCGGCACCCAAGGTGTGATCCATGCCAGTGTTCTATTTGGGTTTACCCGTCCAGGTTGGATGCTTAGTTCAAGAGGAGTGTGACATTTTCCTTCCATGGGGATTGGAGCTTGGAATAAGTCTCTTCGGGTCCAGCGACCGACTGGTGGTTTGGAGCCGCAGCGAGCATGCAACACACACTGACAGCGTGGCGCCGTCGCTATCAGAGTAGCTGTGAAGCGATTCATTCCTTGGCATCAACTACCGTCACTATCGAAGTAGCTGTCCGAGTTGAATGGGACGTGTGCGTGTTCCACGTCTCACTGCCGCTTTGCTTTTGCCCCGACGCATGGGGCGTTGTTGGAGATCATAAGTTACGCTGTCGTCGCAAGCCGCCGTCACCCCGTCTAGGTATCTCCCCCTCGCCACTGTTGCTTGTGCGCGATAGGACAAGGGCTGCATCCGGATGCTTAGCATGCAAGGCAACAGAGCGCACAAGCCAAGAACGCACATGCAAGAGTGAAGCAAGGCAGATACCTAGAGGGTATATTTTTGTCGTTTCCCAGATTCTCAGGATTGTGCGCACACGCAAGATTCATCCATATGTATTAATTGTGCTACTGTAATCATAGCGACCGTTGGAAAGTCCTCAATTTGCATCAAATGAAGTTTTTCTCTCTCGCGCGTTCCTTCTTTTCTCACTTCCACGCTACCATTTTGCCTTTCATTTCAAACGTCGAAACTTCCCTACGTAATCGTCGAACCCAGTACATATGTCAAATATTTGAAAAAAGAAGAACGACAGGCATCCCCTTTTCATGGACATGGCATCTACGAAAACGTCTATTTTCCCTTGGCAATTGCGTGCGCTATCTGCTGACGACAGCCTGCCGAACCAAACCCACCAAATGCCCCACCGAACCACAATTCTGTGGGCGCCACGAAGAGGGGAATGTTTTCCAAAAAATGACCGTCTACCTCCCTAACGTTTGGGACTGGCCGGCAGGCTTCACCTGTGCGCGAGTTCAAATCCCCTTGGTGACAAGGCTCAACACACAGCCGTCGGCATCCAGAGCAGTGTCTGGAGTGCTAAGGGTGGTCACGCACTGAGGCAAGTGCGATTGACTGAGGCAAAGTGAGATTCTGTGAGGGGAAGTGAGAGCAATCAAAGCAGCAACTGTAGCAGCAGCTGCTGTGGTAACTAGCCTTGTGCCCACAAATCAGCCCTACAAACTCACATCACTTTCGCACAAGTGAGGTCATAGTGGAAATATAGTCTACTTGTGAGACGGATCAAGGAGGGAGGGACTTCAGTGAGAAGCTGCACAACCGAGGGAGCGGGAGGGACTTTGATGGACGACATGTCCGCGAAGCCACCTTCATGAAGCATAGGAAACATGCCACTGTCAGGTGAGACTTGATGAAGATAAGTGGAAACACGGGAGTGAAAAAAAAATGTCTTGTCAAGGAAAACGCAATCCTACAAAAAAAGAAGTGGTTGGGCTACCGTGGTTGCATGCCAATGCACGCCGATGCATGTCCATGCTTTCCAATTCATGCCAATTACAGTCGATTCATGCACATTCATGCCAATTCATGCCAATTCATGCCAATTCATGCTGATTCATGCAAATTCATCGCCTATTCATGCCGATTGAAGGCATGGCTCCAACATTCATGCCGATGCATTCCAATGCTTGCCGACGCATGAAAACTCATGCCGTTTCTCCCAAATTGATGCCGAAGCACGCCTATGCATCGGTGATGCATGCTGATGCATCGCCGAAGCACACCGCTGCACTCCGATGCACGACGATGCACGCCGATGCACGCCGATGCATGCAAATTAATTCTGATGCTTACAGATGCATGCTTGTTCTCGCTGATGCACGCCGATGCATGCCGAGCCATGCCGATGCCTGCCGATGCATGCCAATTTATGTTGATGCATGCCAATGCATGCCATTTTATGTCGATGTGTGCCAATGCATGCGAATGCATGCCGATGCATGCCGATTCATGTCGATGCATGTCAATGCGTGTCGATGCATGTGGATGCATGCCCACGCATGCCGATTTATGTCAATGCATGACGATGCTACACGAGCCAGATCCATGTCAATGCTTGCAAATGTATGTTGATGCATGTTGATGTCCGTCGCTGCACGCCGATGCACGCCGATGCACACCGATGCACGCCGATGCATGCTGATGCACGCCGATGCACGTCGATGCATGTCAATGCACGCCGATGCACGTCAATGCACGTCGATGCACGCAGATGCATGCAAATCCATTCCGATGCTTGCAGATGCATGCTGGTTCTCACTGATGCACGCCGATGCACGCCGATGCACGTCGATGCATGCCGATGCACGCCGATGTATGCCAATGCACGCCGATGCACGCCGATGCACGCCAATGCATGCAAATTCATTCTGATGCTTACAGATGCATGCTGGTTCTCGCTGATGCACACCGATGCATGCCGAGGCAAGCCGATGCCTACCGATTCCTACCGATGCATGCCAATTTATGTTGATGCATGTCGATGCATGCCAATTTATGTCGATGCATGCCGATGCATGCCGACTCATGTCGATGCATGTCGATGCGTGTCGATGCATGTGGATGCATGCCCACGCATGCCGATGTATTTCAATGCATGATGATGCTACACGAGCCACATCCATGTCAATGCTTGCAAATGAATGTTGATGCACGCTGATGTCCGTCGCTGCATGCCAATGCACACCAATGCACATCGATGCACGTCGATGCACGCCGATGCATGCCAATGCACGCCGATGCACGCCGATGCATGCAGATTCACTTCGATACTTGTACATGCATGTCGATGCATGTCGATGCTTGCAGATTCATGCCGATACTTATACATGCATGTTGTTGCACATCGATGCTTGCACATTCATGGCAATACTTGCTTATTATGATTTACAATTGCAGATTCATGCCGATTCTTCTACATGAGAGTCGATGCACGTTGTTGCATGCCGATGCTTACGGATGCTTGCTGATGCATGTCGTTGCATGCCGATGCATGCCGATGCATGTCGACGCCTGCCGATGCATGCTGATGCATGCCGATGCACGTCGATGCACGCGGACGCTTGTACATTCATGCCGATGCTTGTACATGCATGGTTCATGCATGTAGATGCTTGCAGATTCATGCCGATGCTTGTACATGCATGTCGATGCACATCGATGCTTCCACATTCATGCAGATGCATTCAGATTACAGTTTACAATTGCAGATTCATGCCGATACTTCTACATGCAAGTCGATTCACGTTGTTGCATGCCTATGCTTGCGGATGCTTGCTGATGCATGTCGATGCCTACCGATGCATGCCGATGCATGTCGATGCATGTTCATGAATGTGGACACTTAGAGATTCTGGTTGAATCTCATACATTCATGTCGGTTCTTGCAGAATCATTTGTATGCATGCCAATGCATGCACATGATTACCGATGCATGTCGATGCACGCCGATGCTAGCAGAGACTTACTCATGCTTGCAGATTCATGTCAAACCTTATGGATGCAAGTCAATGAGTGTCCATGCACGTCGATGCATATCGATGCATGTTGATGCATGCCAATCATGTTCATGAATGTCAACTTTAGTGAATTCTTGTCGATGCTTGCACATTCGTGCTCATTGTTCCAGATTCATGTCGATGTACACTAATGCATGTTGATATATACCGACGCGTTTTGATGCACGTCGACGTATGCAAATTCATGCCGATACTTGAACCTGAATGTTCATGCACGTTGACACCCATCGATACATGCCGATGTATGCCCATGCATGCTTGCAAATGTATGTTCATTCACACTGATGCATGCCGATGCAGGCCAATGCAGGCCGATGCATGCCGATGCATGCTCATTCATGTCGATGCTTACCAATGCACGTCGTTGATGCTGATGCTTGCCGATGCTTGCCGATGCATGCCGACAAATGTCGATGCCTGTCGATGCATGCGGATGCCTGTCGATGCACGCCGACGCTTGTACATTCATGCCGATTCTTGTACATGCATGTCGATGCACGTCGATGCTTGCACATTCATGCCGATGCTTGCTGATTACGGTTTACATTTGCAGATTCATGCCGATACTTCTACATGCAGGTCGATTCACGTCGTTGCATGCCGATGCTTGTCGATGCTTGTGGATGCATGTCAATGCATGCCAATGCTTACCGATGCATGTTCATTGTTGCAGGTTCATGTTGATGTACACCGATGCATGTCAATACATACCGATGTGTGTCGATGCACGTCGACGTATGCAGATTCATGGACTCACTTCATCCTAAATGTCCATGCATGCTGACATGCGGCGATGCATGCTGATGCATGCCCATGCATATCATCCATGTCGACGCACATTCATCGGTGTTGACGCTTGCAAATTCTTGTCCGATGCTCACAGATTCATTCCAATTCTTGCAGATTCGTGCATTTTAACGCTGATACATGTCAGTGCACGATGATGGTGGTCTGCAGAGCAGACCACCATGGTTCAGAAATGTGCAAACTCTGCACATTTCTGTTTCTACAGGACAGATTGCGCCAGATTGCGGGACTTGTACTTCACACATGCACATGTCCTGCACATGTGTCTCTTTTCTTTCTACAGCAAGCATGCCGGTCTCAGCTTAGGCCGATCTGCTGTGAGCTGTAAACGTGTGCGTGTTGTTGCAAGTGTGTGGTGTGGGACTCCCACGGTGGGAGTGCTGCGTTTCTTGCTCTGAAAGTAGTATTCTCCGACTCTAATTCAAGTTCCTACTTTCAGAAGCTGTGACAGGCTGCAAGAATCTCAACAAATGTGTAACTGGTGCCTCCCCACACCCCCTCCTCCTCTCCCTTTGTCCCCAACTCACCTCCTCCCCCCCTCCTTCTCCTCCTCCGCCTCCTCCTCCTCTTCCTCTTCCTGCTCCACACCTCCTCCTCCTCCTCCTCCTCCTCCTCCTCCTCCTCCT
>SZWC01016566.1:30766-60292 GCA_023375785.1 Penium margaritaceum | reverse complement strand
TCGACGCAAAGAAACAAGGACACTATAGTGCAAACCAAGATCTACAAACACTAAAACATATCTTCAAAGCTAGTATGCAATGATGTCACCAAACGTTGCACCTATGCAAATGAAGTATGAAAGTATTACAACAAATTATAAATCTAACTCAATGAAAATTACTCTACCATGTTTCAACCGTGAACATGTATTTGTATGTTTATGATTATGTATATGCATATGCATACGCATGTGCATGTGCATGTGCATATGCATATGCACATGTATATGCATATGCATATGCAGATGCATATGTACATGTACATGTACATGTATATGTATATGTATATGTATATGTATATGTATATGTATATGTATATGTATATGTATATGTATGTGTATATGTATGTGTATATGTATATGTATATGTATATGTATATGTATATGTATATGAATATGTATATGTATATGTATATTTATATGTATATGTATATGTATATGTATATGTATTTGTATATGTATATGTATATGTATATGTATATGTATATGTATATGTATATGTATATGTATATGTATATGTATATGTAAATGTATATGCTCATGATTTTGCTAACAACTCTCTACCGCCACATGAGTGCCTTGTCATCACAACTGTGAATCGAGCTATATCTGTAGAAATTCATGGCTTCTCTCGAAAAGTAAATGTGCTCTAACCCTACTCCTTGCTAAATCTACTTACGTGGAAGGTAGCAAGGGTAACCTGGCCCACGTGAAGGTATTTGTTATTGCCTCTGATTTTGTAGCCAACTACTCTGGTTAGCATAAAAAACGTATTTTTTCGTGGTAACACCGAGCATGGTCACTCTCATAAAGAGAGAACATAGTCCAAGCTGCACTTAATCTAACACATCAGGAAAACGAAATATCGTTTAGCCTAAACAAGATTAGTTTGATAGTTTGTGCACCATGAAAGCATATCAATCTATCACTCACTCTTCCTTGCGGTGGTGGCTTCATATGTCTTTATACTATCTTTTATGCATCATCTATATGTTGGCTTACCACCTATGTCTCATCGAGCACACCAAGGAGGATTGCTCCATCATGGCTACGCTTCCTTTGCCTCTAGTCAACCCTTAGATCGACAAGCAGATTCGTTTGAAACTACCAACCCTTTGCACAAAGCCCTCTATTCCCTGAATGACACCTAATACTAGCAAACCACGACCTCGATTGCAAGTGATACCAATGCGCAAAACATGGTAAACAATGTAAGCAACACCTTATCTATGCAATGTTTTGACCGCCAGTGTTGGAAATGAAAATATGATGAACAAGAAAATAGTAGTTTTGGACTGAATACCAATGTTGCTAAGAATCCACACACACTGATGGATTTTGAAGTTATTGGTGATGATGAAATTGTAACTACTCTCAAAATTCTGAGTGACCAAGTGGTCCAAATTGGTGTTGTAGTCATGAACTTTGAGCTTATCTTCGAGAAAGGTGTCAATAACTCTAGTCAAACCATAGGCTTGATTTTTGACAGTCAACATGCTAGCCTTGGTGAACACATCACCAAAAATGTCTGAAAGCTCTCTGCTTAAGGAACTCAAGATTGGTGCTCCTATGATCCTTTCACACTCACCAAGTCTTTTCCATTAGTCTAGTGCCATACTGTAATTCACTGTTGCTCGTTACACTATGAAATTAGTTGAAAAAGAAGGCGTCATTTAGGTTGTCTAGATGTCTCCTTCTACTTCATAATAGGTTTGTCAACCTCACACGTGTCTCTCCAATGTTTTCACAACTCATCTTACACAGTTTTCTCTATTCTTCATGCAGATTTTATAGAGATGAATTGGGTTCATTGTGACCTAGGTGTCTTATCTAGCACATGAGGCACACAAAGTGTGCTCCTGGAGTGATCTTACATAAGCCATCAAGCGACTACCTTCCTCTTTTGGCTCAACAAAAATATCCACCTCAAAAAAGGGGTTTGGGGTAAAAAACCGCCGCCGCCCCGTATTCCAGCTATTATGCCTTCACCGCATTGTGCACTGGTTGACCGGGATTCCCCCCAATACTATGCTTGGCATTCAGATAACACATGAAGATGACCCAAACGTTCATCCTCCTAGGCTTGATTGAAAAACTAACTCTCCGCTTCTATCTTATGCTATGTCATTTTACAAAGACAACCACACCGTGTGCTACCATGAACTCTTTTCATTTGGGTGCTCTCACCCACTTAACAACAAAAGGAAATTCATCATTGTGCAAAAATTATGTTGTATGTCCTCTCTCCATCCCTTTTTCATCAACCCCGTCACATGACGCAATTTCCATACCATCTCTCTATGAAATTTCCCAGGTTGGGGAATCACAATACTCGTTGATGTGGAAGGGAATCCCTCGTTTCGTTTCTCCAAATGCACAGAAAGTAAGAATTCTTTTCTTTAACTACGTTGACTATGATGGTTTTCACAGAACTCCCAAGACGTACTACATGCTCATTCTAACACAACTATCCACAAGCAAGCTTGGAAAAAGTAAATAATGAATCCCCCTAGGACGGATTGATCATGAATGTGAATGCCGGCATGGAAACATTGAAGAAGAAGTTCATGCTCTAAGCAGTTCAAGTGGTTTAAAGAGGATCATAATTCCTTGCTTCTTTGATTCTTGGCATCAAACCTAACACTGCTGTTTCCCTTCTAACATGCACCATCAAGGCTCTATCTTTTGCTTTATCCAACCCAAATCCATGCATCGTGACGGTGCAAGAATGGCGTAATCAAGGATAAATGACTCTGACCCAAGTTGTTCTATTTGTATTTCCTAGTATTTCTCTATAAATAGAATCGTTAAAAATAGGACATCTACCATTCTTCTTTGTCTTTGAATAATTAATTTCATCATAGACATGTCAAGATGGTTTGAGACTTTACCAATTCAAGATCTAACAAATTGTGTTCTAATCCTATTGACCAAAAGTAACTATATCCACTCTACTATATCTATTAGGCTTAATCACGTTTGCCTTTCTGAAACGTTGTTCCTGCTAATGCATGATCTCAAAAAGAAACTGCTTCTAAGAATTCACATGGCATTAGAGCCTTAAGTCAAAGTCCGTAAAGTTCACTATCAAGAATGCTTCAACTACATTAAGGTCTAACCTACACATATATACATATACATACATATATACATACACAAATACATATACATATACATATATATATATACAATTACCTCCATCATACCATTTTCCACTACTATTGTGAGAGCAGATGCAAAATGCATACTTCTAGAAATTTTGACCCATCATGGTTCTTGTGGTTGGTAACGGTTACCAAAGCAAAAGACATATGTGGCTCTCTTACCCCCTTTATCTAGGAATATCAACATAAGCACTATAGGACAATAAATGAATATGTATCAGAAAACATCTCCATTTAAGAATAACAAATTTACCACCACATCAACCATGAATGTGGCTGCAATGCACCATAAGTCCAATTGTATCTATGGTCCTTATCCCCTTTAAATTTTAATCATAATCTTGAATCAGAGAAAATTTCATTCCCTCAGGTAGATACAAATTCAGTCACTTACCTTATCTCACAAGAGACCAATTCCCTCAGTCAAATTCAATGAAACACAACAAAACTACAATCCTCAAGCCATAACGCACAACAAACCCGAGTACACAACAACCTCATGAACTTCTCTTGAAGAATTGGTCACATATTGTCTAATCCCTTTTTTTAATTCTGAGCCAAATGTGCTGCCAGCCAAAATACGTCCTTCTGCTCACCTCCTTTACAAACATGCTATGCTCAAAACTGGTTCAACCTGACTGACACTGGTCCTTAACCCATCTTTCAACTTTCATCCTTATTCATGAAGTCAACCTTTCACACATCAACCTTAAGGGGACCATAACCAAACCTCCACGGTCACACCATTTCTGGATGCAACCAAGCACAAAATACACTTTGCTCAAACACTCAATGCCCATACAACATCACAAATGAAATGGATGTCTCATGATCTATGGGCACACCGGCCCAAATCCGCCCCTCTCAAACACCGCACAAGGAAGGACCAAAATGAAACACACCACACCTATTGAACATTTGTAATAATTCCTTCTAATGTCACATGAACAACCTTCTCTTCACCGGGAGCCAAGGACTTATTCAATCCAACATCAACACCGCACATAACGCACACCACATGCAGCCCCTACAAAAAGAGACTTCAAATCTTCCAACTTCAAATCAACCCCCTTCTAATCTAACAACTCCAGATGTAACAAAGAAAATGTGCCTGACATCAACAGTTGTGCCCTAAGTAGAAACAAGAGGAAGCCATGTCAGGCACTGACCTCCTAAAAGTGAACATGTAGAGAAGGTAAAAACCCCTCAACAACGTGTTAATCACCTACCACAAAGACAATCATCAAAGGAAGCCAGCCTCACCAGAAAAGAAAGAAAGTACAAAAAGGACAACTAAACAAGTGAACAANTTTCACAAATAAAACACCAAAACACCAGTCGATTCCCCCCTGCATGTAAAACAACGTAAACATTTCTGGAAAGACCAGGATACTCCACTTGTTCAAAACAAAACAAACATTATACTAGGAGAAATAAACACTAACATAGAAGATTCATAGAAACCGTCAAGATCTTTAGAAAAACACACATATTCTATCCAGCCTAGTTTACTCGCATGACGTTCCTGATAGCTATCATACCCTATACCCCTCATTTACTCATTATGCTCTGTTCTCAGCTGCCAACTAGTCCTAGTCATGCCTAAATCATATACATAAATGCACCACCTTTAGCCATCATTTGAATCTAGTGACACATGAAGCCGTCCATCAATCACTTTTCAACGACATTGCAACCCCGATCATTGAACTACACTTTACACCTATTAATCCCAAGGACATGGGCCTTTGGAAAGAATAGAACTCTCCACTAATATGCCCCTTGGAAACACGTACCTCAAGAACCAAACGAAATGTCATATGGGAAAATGGTAAGAAAAATTCATACATTAATTTTCAAATCAATATAGTGAAGAGGAACATAAAAATAAACTCAAACCCATTCAATATGAAATTAAACGTTCTTCAGCAAGCGGAATGCATAAACCTAAGAAATCAACACATTTTGGCCGCACTTAGAAAACACGAACCAGACCTATGGAAATATGCCCTTTCAAAACACAAGCTTAAGCATACCATGGTGCAGGGCCAATACCAAGAGGATTTTGAACATGCCCTCTTTTAAACCAAAATTTAGGTTCAAAAGATGTCATCCTCTTTAAAAGAGCTAAAAGAAAAATAAGGACTAGTGTCAACCACAATCAACAAACTTGTAGATGTCATCCAAACCTCTTAGTTTTCACACAACCACCCAAGAATCAAGAGCCTCTTACTAGGCCTCCACTAAAACAAGTCCCTCTAGATCCCATCAACACTCTCAAGGCCCCCATCGTAACTAAATAAATAGAAGAGATTTTATCGGAACTTGAAGAAAACAAAGCTGACCAATTGATGTTGTTGAGAACGTGCTAAGTTTCTTTGAGGACTACCCACGAAACACATAAATGTACTATCACATCACCGACCAAACAACATGTTTAAAATCTAGAAATGATGATCAAAATCAGATATAGAACTATCGTCCCATTTTCTTGAATGCTGATAACAACATCATAGCCAAAACTCTTGTCAACACACCAAGAAACATCTTACCTCGCATTTTGAGCTAAAAAAACTCGTCTTTTCTTAGGAAGCAACATAAAAAACACTCTACCTGCAGCGTAGACATACAACATTGGCCTCTACACACCAATAACCACCTGATCCTCCTGTTGGTAGACTTCCTAAAAGATTATGACACTTTTTTAAGACCTCACATTTTCAAAACAGTGATGACAATGGGCTTTCATAAGAATTGTGTTCAGTGGATAAAGGACACCCTACATGAAACAAACCAGTCTCCAGTATGATAAAACTATTAATGCACGAATCATGAAAAAGATCGGTGTCAGAAATTGATGCCCAATATTTTTTCTCGTCTTCCATACAGCTATGCAACCATTGAAATAATCCTTCACAAACTTCATTCAAACCCCCATTACTAAGGGTAATACGTGTTATAGAAATGGAGCCCTAACAAACTTTTGTATCCACCAGATTTATTGAACCCAAAACAAATCCAACAAAGATAAGGATAAATGAATTGTTAAAATTATAGAAATCATATTTATAGACCATAAGTGTATGGTGCGAGAACCATGGTTATGGTGAAGCATTTCCGTGCACCAAAGGAAGCTTCTCCGATCTACACAAAGGCAGTCAACTGGCCCGGACCAGAAGTATGATAGGCAACGACTCAGGCACACTCAATCATCTTTAGTATCTTTATTCAACATCTTACACTCAATCAAAAGTCCATGAGAAAGGCTCCATGCCTTAGCAGCCAAGAACGTTCGACCTTGGTGCAACTGGAGATCCCTCCAAGACCTCTGGAAGCGTGGCTCTCCTTAGAAGCGTGCATGGAGGTTCTTGTTAGAGATCCTTCTAAAGTTTTTAAAATTGTGGTTGTGCCTGATAGCTTGGGTGGAGGAAACTATTGAAGTTCCTTCCAAGGCCCATGTAAGCCTAGCACTATTTTCTAGCCTAGGAGGAGTACAATGTGTCTAATGATGGTGAGTCCACCGTAGCTTGGTGGGCTTCTTAAGACCAGCTAGACGATGGAAGAGATCTTTCTAACGACCTTTAATGCCTTGTCTTGACTACTACCTTCGCAAGGATTTGGTCCTCACATCATGAAGGCATTCCATTGCCAAAGATAGTGGCTGCATTGTGACTCTTGCAAAGATAGCTTGGATAGCCCACGGAGGCTTTATGCCCTGTTTTAAGGCCATGAGAAATGTTACAACATGCTAATTTACTCTGTTTTCATACATTTCCTTGCAAATATGTAGTAGTTGTATATTCTAATTTTAATAAAATTCCATTTTTCATTGTTACTTCCGTTAGGTTTGTTGGAAACCCAAAAGAACTTGAGGAACAAGGAAACCCCCTTGCTATAGAGAAGGCTTTGTGGTGAGGTAGGTTCTTGCGTATGCATCCCGAAAGCCAGCATTCTCTAAGCACAATGGTCCTAGCATCAAGAAACCTTGTTCTTGCTACACCCTACAAACATCAATTTGAGTCAAGTGTATTATTGCTTCTTCAAGTGAAAGAAATCCGTAATAGACGTTGTTGCAAGGAGGTATCATGGAAATTGTAAAGTATGAAAACTTGTCAATAGTTCTTGATTTGGTAGATTAGGAAGAAAAGGTGGAGATACCTGTTTACTCGATCTTGGAATGTTCTCACACCTAGGATTCTAAGGCCTCCAACCTTTCATCATTTGAAGAGAGTGGTTCCCATAAGTTTCATGCAAGGTGTAATGTTGTCCCACTAAATCTTGACGCTTTTTTTTCATGTTGCCAGCATTTGAAAGAAATCTTATGAGTACCTTGTGTGATCAAGTCTATAGAAGAAGGTCTTCATTGATGTACTGATGATGCAACAAGGGTTGGATTTCGAAATGGGAGTCAACACTTGGTCGTACATGCCTATAGAAATGATAGTTGATGTCCAAAATATCGGTGTACAAATTGGATTTTTTCTTCAACGTTTCTTTCTAACCTTAAAACATGAATTGTACATCACCTAGAGATATTTTCATTTTTTCATTGTTCTATGATTATGAAATTTGTGGATTATTGCTTGGAAAAGCGTTGTTTACATAGGCATTGTTAGGATGGGAATACTTAGTTGAAGTGTTGCCATCATGGAGGGGGGCTTAAATCATGTCAGAGGGAAGGGGAAGATGTTCGATGTATATGATTAGCATAATGTTTACTAAAGAAATGTATGCTTTTGGTACAAAAAGGGTTTGGAGTTTTCATCAAAGCCACTAACACACATTGGTTGTTATCCAGTTATGGTATGTGGCAATGCAATTGTTGATTTATGTTCATTTTTAGACATAATGGAAGTAATAAAAGAAGGGTTTTGAAGAGGATCACTGATTCTTAATTGATACTTACTCCACCTAGAAGACTATGGGATCTATTTAGGTTTTGGTATGCAACCTTTACTAATTTCTTACCCTCCTCATTATCCACGAGCCCTTTCCTTTGTTGTTTTTGCTGAAGAATGCGACCATGGTCTGCATAAAAACCTTATGAACTAGGGTTTGAATGCAATGCACTGTGGTGGGATCATCATGCATGGTTTGATCCACTTTGACTTCGGCAACCTGATAAACTTAAGATTTCCTTGACTTTATTCCTCAAGGAAATGCTTGTGAGCTCATGGAAAGCGACCATGTCCATTTCATTATTCATCTACTCCATGTTCTTTTCCTTTTAATCTATTATGGAAGATGGACTTATCACATCTACTTGACATGCTGGAGGGGAAGGTCATTGCCTAGGAGGCTTTGTTGAGTCATTGTTCAAGGATTGCCTTCATATTTTGCATCCTTTGGATTTCGGCATGATCGTGGGTTTGTTTCCCTTCACTAAGAATTTGGTGAGGTCCAAGATTTTAGCAGCCGGCCAACTTGCTTTTCTAGTTGCCAAATGTTTCTAGGTATGACTAGAAATGGAAGAGAAAATGTTTAGTATGAAGAAAGGGCATCAATAATGTCTTATTACTGCTTTATTTGTGTTAGGTCTTGTCATTCCATTCGAACTTTGGCAATTCATTATTTCCCCACTTCATTCCTTCTACAATGAGGGAAAACTTTGTTGGTGGCAAACTAGCAAAGATGCTCATTCTTATTTGGTTGATGACAAGGATGAGGTCGTTGTGGTCCTTAGTGGGATGCCTTCCTGTGGTATTTTGATGAATAAAAGGAGTGGCATCATTTGCGAGTATGCAACATCCTTTAGGTTTGGTCATCTAGTCTTCTCTGAATTTGATGGGGGATACTATTTGTAATTGAATTCTGCATTGCCTTAGAGGATATTAAAATGCTTGTAAAGGGTACAAATGGGAAATCTGGGTTGGAGGGAATTTTGCTCGTTGCATCTGCATTGCAAGGTTTAGCGGCGGTGTTGGGTTCAACACCTTGGCTCCTTGAATTGGTTATATTTCATGCCCATAGCTTTGTTAATGTCTTTGCATTTTTTGGAGTACTCATCAACCTCAGTGTTGGCAAGGTTGGTGCAGTTGTCGATGTTTACCAAAGATGTAGGTATGAATTGCTCACAAGGAGCCACAACCTTTGCTTCAAGATTATTTGATGGGGTCCCCTTAGCTTGCGAGGTAGTGTTGCAAACTAAGTGGGGGTATACATAAGTTGGTTAACAAAAGAGGTTTATCTCAAAACAAGCAATTAGTAGAAAAAACGTTTCAAACTTTTGAGCCTTTGTTTGTGCCAACTGATGTACAAATAGACTCCTCCTATGTTCCTTGTTGAGAAGATAGTTCAAAAGGGACTTGAAGATGTAGCTAGGAATTACTAAGATTTTTATGTTTCTGACCATTGTTTTTATATGAATAAAGATGGATGGCACTCCTATAACTTAAAGAAAAAGTGTCGGGCATGTCCTTAAGCCCCCAGATATAACAAAGCAACAAGAAACATGCTGTCAAAATGTGTTTTAGTTGTGTTATGCACTATAAAAAAGCTAAGTAGGTACCATGTTCACAAGTACAAACACTAGTCTCCCATATTAAGAAGTTGAAAAAATTACGATACCCAGCTAGGTATTGTATTTTCAACTGCTAGATAGGGAGCTACGTATCGTATTTTATTGGACTTATCGGCTTTGATGTGCCTACTTAATTTTTGTCAAGGTATTGCGTTGAAACTTCATCTATGGTCTCACAATGTCGAAAAAATGCCCTGAGTAGGTTCCGGCAAGTTCAGGATGTGACCCAAACATGGTTGGTTAGCTCATACATATTCTGAAGTATTCATAGGGAATGCCCTTGCGGTGCGGAAAAATGGTTGCGACAAATTCGCGATATAAGACGGGAGCAACGAAGCAAAAAGTAGGTTGCCGCTGGGTTTTGGTCTCGTGTATGCCATCAACATGAAAATCCCCCCCTAATAGCTGCGACGCTCTGGCACATTACTATTGCGAGGCCGTGGGCAGCACGGTAGTCGTCCATGAGAGGATTGACGTTTGATAGTTGGCTTTATGGAACCCAACTATTGTGTGCTACATCATTGTTCTTCCACTTGAATAGATACCGATCTTTGCCTCTTTGAGGATTTCGTCGATTTTGTTCCCTTGGTCACCGTTTGCAATCATGGGCGATGGATTGGGTGCCAGGTGTCAATGAAAATCTTCTTTTAGGTCAATGTATTATTGGAGTTTGTTTATGTGGAAGATCACATGGATGTGCATGTTGTCGGGTATGCACATCTCCAAGATTTCAAGAGGCCATAACCACCGGGGTTTGATCTTCAAATTGTTTGATTCTTAGAGTTTGACAATCATAGAGGTGAGCAAGTCATTCTTGCCGTTCTTAAACTCTTTGACTAGGCAATGTTCATCTACCTGTGCCTTCAAGGCCGCTTGTATTTTTGCAAGAGTTTGACAAGTTTCTTCCTAGGTTCCACAGAATTTATGGCAATGTGTGTGGACTGTAGGGATGTTTCTCTTGGTTTGCAGGGAAATCGAGATGGTTGGTTTTGCTCCAAAAACCACCTCGAACGGCGTTTTCCCTGTTGCAATAGATATTTTTGAATTGTATGAGAACTCGACTACTAGTAGTTTGACTGCCCACTTGGTTCTATGAGGTTCGCATAGAGCCCAAAGAAGTTATTCAAGCATTTGGTTGGTTCTCTTGGTTTGTCCATCCGTTTGTGGATGGAATGCCCTTGAATGTTGAAGTCCACTCCCATAATTGTGCATGAGGTCTCTTTTGAATTGACTAGTGAACCGCGTATGTTGATCACTCGTGATTGATCGTGGGACCTTATGCAGTCGGGCATTCTGGTATAAGAATAAGCGTGCTATACTTTTGTTGTTTACATGCGTGGGGGTTTGAATGAGATTTTCTATCTTCTAAAACCTATCCATGATGACAAGAATGGCGACAAACCCTTTTGGTCTGATGGGCAAATTGGTCATAAAATTCATGAAGATATCAATCCATAGTTTTCTTGGTATTGGTAGTGGTTGGAGTAGGCCATTGGGTCTGGTGCATCCACTCTTGTGATTTTGGCAAAAGTCGAAATGTTCCTTGCACTTTGCAACGTCAATCCTCATCTTGTCCCACTTATATTGTTTTGGGAGCCTTTTCAAAGTTTTTTTTTATCTTTGAACTGGCCTCCTTCGTTGGTGTTGTGTCACTCCTTGAGAAGCATGCAGCGTAGCTCCTCAAATCTGGGGACAACCACTTGAGTTTCGTGCTGTCATTGCCAATAGGCGCCTACAAAGTGGAACTATGTCGTGTCATTGGCTCTGTGGTCCTTGCAACAAATTGTGCTCAGATTTTCCATGTATGGGGCAGCTTGCATCCATAGTGTGTCAACATCCATTGGGTCACCGGATAAGCGCATCTATTAGATTTGTTGTCCTTGACTAATACTTTGATCCTATAGTTGAAGTTTGACTGGAGGAAGTCCATGCACCGAGTTTTTATTCGGTAATGTTTTCATGTCCTTGAGAACATGGTGATGTTCAATAATGTTTTCATGTCCTTAAGAACATGGTGATGCATTCAAACCATAAACTTGTGGCACGTCAAAAAACAGTGCAAGGGTTTGAAATCGCATATGAGGGCACGCATCTCCTTTTCGTGGAGTACGTTGTTGAGCCTCATCTTGTAGAGTCTCCACGACATGTACGCAATGGGTTTTTCTCCTTCACCATTGTTTTGTGTGAGGATGACTCCAATTTCTTGATATGAGGCATCATTGGTTATGATGTAATTGGCCGTTGGATCTGCAAATGAATGGGTTAGCACCGATGTCAGATCTTTACATCAAGATGTAAACGCTTCTTGTTCACAGTCTCCTCAATGCCACTCGTAGTTTTTTATGGGTGTAATCGGTTGGAGGCGCTTACACCAGGGCACAATCCTTCACAAACCCTTCATAATAGTCGCAAAACCGAAGGAAACCTTTGTTGGGTATGTTGCATGTTTTTATTAGGTTTCGCCTTTTTGCTTCCACGGATTTTGTTTTTGGGTCCATGGATATCCATCTTGCACTCATGATGTGTCCAAGGAAATTGATCAAACTTTTCCCCAAATCACAATTTGCTAGGTCCTCAAAGAACTTCTCCCGTTGGAGGACTTTGAGCAATTGTTGGAGATTTTGTTGATGTTCCTGTGGGTTATCATTGTACACAAGGATGTTGTCAAGATTCACCACAAGGTTTTTGAGGTGTGGGAATAAGATATTGTTCATCTCTGTCATGAACATTGTTTGTGAGTCCACATGGCATAATTATGAACTCAAAGTGCTTGTATAGCGGGCTGAGTCTCCAGCTCCTGCTCTGAAGTCATCGTCGGAGTTCGCAGAATGGCGTTCTCTATCCACGTAAGGGGTTTACCCCCTTTGCAAGACTGAGGGGCAATCTTCATCAACGATCTAGAGCAAGGAGACTCGAATATTTCGAGTCTCCGGAGGCCCATTTCCGTTTTTAACCAAATCCCTAGTTTTGGGATGCAAACCGGGGGTTTTTACACCAAACTCATGTGTTCGCACGAGTTATTTCGTTTGTTTTATGTCGAAGTTCATTGTAAACAAACTTCGATTCATGTTTTTTCGTTCTAGCACAAAATTGTTGTGTGCAAGGCACGCTAGCGATTTCGCGCCAGCGAATTTCACCTCACCCTCGCTCCCCCTATCCCTCGTCCTCTCTTGCTGGTTTGCAAGGAGGGCAAGGGGGGGCGAGGGCACGAGGCCACGAGGCCTGACCCTCGAGGCCCTCGTGGCCTCTCAGCCGCCGATCGGGCTGAGGCCACGATCGGCGGCTGGTGGCTGGCCGACCGTTGGCCGGCCGGTCACTTGGCCGGCCGCCGGCCGTCCAACCGGCCAGCAGCGAGCTGGCCGGTGACCAGCAAAGTGCTGGCCGCCGGCCAGCCCTCGCTGACGTGAGGGGTGGTGTGCAACCACCCCTTGCTTCAGCGAGGAGGGAGGGCCAAACCGGCCCTCCCGCTACATTCCTCCCCATTTGTTATGAACCGTTCCGGTTCATGAACAACAAGTAGGATTGTTAGTCAGTGAGTCATCAACATTGTGAAAGAAAATAAAAAATTTCAATCACCAGCTAAACATGAACACGTGCATGGTACTTAGACCTAAGCTGCAGCTTGTAGGTCAGCACGGCCAGCGGCCTCCCCCCTTTTGGCTGGAGCGTCCGCGCGACAACCATGTTGGGCGTCCCCAACCTCCTATGGTCGCTGCCCATGAATGCTGCCCTGTGGGAATGTTGTTCACTTTTCCCGTGTTTAGGTGGTACCTCCTGCCACGTGTCGATCTGTGCGAGCTGCAAGCTTGCTCCAGTACTCGTTCACCACCCTTGTGGGCAACCGAGATTCGAGCTCCAATGAATTATGTTCAGGTCCACAATCGGCCCAATGAACGAGGTACTCCCTGACAATGCGCGACCGAAGAGTACGCTCTCGATGCTGGAGTTGGCAAAGGACCTCGTATTGGCCGTCGGCAGCCTGGACTACAGGCGGTGGCTGAACGGTTCTTTCTGCCGGGTACGGAGCCAGCAGGCTTACATGAAAGACGTCATGTATCTTCATACTCGGCGGAAGTAGCAATCGGTATGCCACTGGCCCGATGCGTGCCACAATGGGAAATGACCTAATCCACTTCGGTAGAAGTTTTCTACCCTGGCGACTTCAACCGAAGGGTTTTAGTGCTGAGCAACACTTTGTCACTGATGTCAAACGACACCTCTCGGCGACCTGTTTTGGCATATGCCTTTTTTCGCCGCTGAGCTGCTTGAAGGTGACCCTTCCCCTCCTGTAACAAGGAGTCGATGCGCTCGGCAAAGGCTTGAGCGGAAGGAACCTGCCCTCCTGTACTCCCACTCTTCACCAATAAAGAGGATACCACTGGATGCCGACCACTGTTCAACACGAACGGTGTGAACAGTTTGGACTCGTTCACCGAGTTGTTCATCGCAAACTCTGCCGGTGCTAGGAATTTGTCCCAATCATGCATGGCAGGGTCCACGTACAAGCAGAGCATCTGTTCCAGAGTGCGATTCATGCGCTCTGTTTGTCCATCAGTTTGAGGGTGAAATGCTGTCGACATTTGCGACTCACTGCCAAAGTACTCGTGCATCGATTGCTAGAACTTACTAGCAAATGTTTTATCTCGATCGGAGATAATGCGCAACGGCAAGCCGTGGTACTTTACGACACCCTCAAAGAAGAGACGAGTGGTCTCCTCTGCGTTCACGTCAGTGGTTGTAGGAATGAAGTGTGTCATCTTCATCAAAAGATCCACAACCACTAGTATTGCATCATGGCTACGGGCCGTATCCGGAAGATCAGTAATGAAGTCCATGCTGACGCACTCCCATGGAGTCCCAGGAATGGGAAGTTGCTGGAGGAGTCCTGTAGGCTTCTTGTTACTAGCCTTATTCTAAAGACATGGGTTGCATGTCATGCAATACTTATTGACATCGACACTCCACCTTGGCCACCAATAGTGGTCAGAGAGTGCCTGTCCGGTCTTTCGAGGTCCCACGTGACCTGCGACCGACGGGTCGTGGAACTTGGAGATAACCTTTGCTCGAAGGTCTCACGAGTTTGGCACAACAACTTGTTCTCCGTGCCAGAAGATTCCTGCGGCCTCCACCAAGCCGTACTTGTCCAGATTTTGAGAGTCTTGAAACCAAGAATCCACACAGTATCCTATCCGGATCCTGTTTACAGAACCGGTGTAATGGATAATCTCTCGTGGTGGTTGTCGCAGAGGTGCAGGGGGATGTGGTGGTTCTACAGATGTTGTTTAATGGTCATAAAACACCCATTACCCTCGGTGGTTGCTTTAAATTCCACAGGCTGTCGGCTTAGTGGATCGGCCACATTGATGCGCCTTGGCCGATATTCCCATGTGAACGAGAATCGACTCAGGTATTCGCTCCAACGTGCCTGTCGTCTTGACAGGTTCGGTTGCGTTTGGACAAACACCAATGGATTATGGTTTTTCACGACCGTCACACCCCCTTGAGCACCCTCGAGGTAGCAACGCCACATCTTGAACGCGTGTACTACTGCAAGGAGCTCTTGATCCCCAGTCGTGTACCGCGTTTCCGTGGGTATGAGCTTCCAACTCTCATACGCAACTGGGTGACCGGTCAGCATGCGGACGGCTCCAAGTCCAACTACCAACGCATCACATTGAACCTCCCACAGTTGCGATGGATCCGGAAGAGCTAGGACGGGAGGCGTGGAGAGAAGCTCTTTGAATTTGAAAAAAGCGTTCTCACAATCAAATGTCCATTCCTAACGCACGTTTTTTTGTGTGAGCCTGGTTGGCGGTGCTACCAAGGTCGAATACCCTTGCATAAACCGTCGAAAGTAGTTTGCAAGGCCGAGGAAAGACCGAATCTGCCCAATATTTTTGGGGTGTGTCCAGTCCACAATGGCTTGGAATTTTCGTGGGTCGACGCAGATGCCGTCCTTGCCGATGATGTGTCCAAGGTACTCGAGCTCATCTTGTGCAAACTCGCACTTGCTCACTTTCGTATAGAACTTCTGTTCTCGAAGGATTGCGAGAACTTCGCGCAGATGTTCTATGTGCTCTTCCATTGATTTGGAGAAAACCAGGATGTCATCCAGGTAAACCAAGACAAACTGTCCGAGTTGCTTGGCGAACGTTTGGTTCATTTCTCCTTGGAAAGTTGCCAGGGCATTTGTAAGCCCGAAGCATAACACTCGGAACTGATAGTGTCCCATATGCGTTCGAAACGCGGTTCTGGGCACATCATCTTTCGTGATGCGGATTTGATGGTACCCTTGAGACAAATCCAAGGACGAAAATACTTTTGCGCCTTGGAGTTGGTGAAAAAGGTCCTCAATCCGCGGTAAGGGGAATCGATTTTTCACCGTCAGCTTGTTCAACGCCCGATAATCCACGCACATGCATAAACCATCGTCCTTTTTGTTCACAAAAAGGATCGGCGCACCGTACGGCGAGCTACTTGGCTCGATCCATCCTTTTGCAAGGTACTCTTTGATTTGGCGTTTGGCCTCTCGCCTTTCTGCAGGACTAAGGCGATACATGGGTCTGAACGGAGGAGTCGCCTTTGGTTGCAGCGGAATCGTGTGGCCCATGTGTCTTTTTGGTGGAAGCCCAGCCGGTGGGTCTTGGAATACATCCGAGAACTCCGCCAATAGAGATCTGATCTCTTGTGGCGTGTCTTCCGTCACGTCGTCCTCGAGTTTCTGTAGGTAAGCCAAGAAGTATCTACAACCTTGTCGAATACGTCTCTTGACCTGCATTGCAGACAAGCTGGCATGGACTTTGAGTCGGGTTGGTGATAATTCCGTAATCGGAATCAACGTTAATCGGCGTTGTCCTTTTTGGAGGATCAAACAATTTGATTCAAAACACATTAGAGCCTTGTTGTCACGGAGCCAGGGATCGCCTAGCACCACGTCAAACGGGTCAAGAAGGTTGAGTACCTTCAACATGACACTCTGTGTGTACCCTTGAATACAAATTTTTGCTTTACAAGTACCGATCACGGGTACCATACGGTTGTCACCGACAACAACTGTGCCATTCGATGGCTCGTACTTCAGGCCAACCCGACAGGTAAAGCCAAGGCTGACAAAAGAGTCGTCCCCTCCAGTGTCAGCAAGTACGTTCACGGGAGCACCAGCTAGGTGTCCTTTGAACTGCATCGTCATGCTGCCTCCACTCTTCCGAGTGAACAGACTCGACGACGGTAAGGCGAGCTTGTAATAAATACGGAATCTGTACGATGGGCGTTGTAACTCCCATGATTCACCCACTTGAATCCACATCTCGTGGGCACGTGTGAATTTGGCCAGCACCTTCCAATGTTAATATTTCACTAGGTCAAAATCGTCAACTAAAGGTACTGCGAATGTGATTGAACTCATCGCTTTGAGGGCGTTTGCTTCTATCATTGTGTTACACAACTCTTGCAGAGTGGTTGGTGTTGCCACCACTAAGCAGGTTCGGTCATGCATCTCGTCTGGTGATTCAAGATTTCGTTGGCAATGTCGGCCAGTAAGTGCAGAATGAGGTTGATTGAGAGGGGAGAAATTAACAGAGAAATTTGAACTTGTCAAAAACTCAAATTGTTTAACATCCTCGTCTAAAAACATGAACTCACACTCGTGATCCAGTTTTTCCCCTAAGTGGTCCCCACTGACGTCACTCAGGGGTGGGGAAAACCCGCCCCACGGCCCTGTCCGTTACCACGGCTGGGCCCATTGCCGCGACCGCGACCCTGTCCACAGCCTTGTCCACGGCCTCCTCGTACACCATCCCCACGAGGTGCTGCTGCTGCAGCTAGTGCTACGGCCTCTTGTCCACTAGCAATGTAAGGGCACTAAGCCCTAAAGTGGCCCGGCTGCATGCAGTTGTGGCAGACCCCTTCGCGAAAGGCTGCGTTACGACACTCACGCACCGCGTGCAGCTCGTCATTCTCGTGGTTGCGTTTGTTGTTGGGACCCTTGTGTCCACCAGCCTTCTTGGCTGGAGGGTTTGTCGGCTGCTTGCCCTTGGCCCCGCCTTGCTGTCCGGTTGACCCACCAGCCCCTGCAGCGTCCACGCGCATGTCGCGACCCTGTTGTGCATGCGTGTTTGGTCGTGCATTAGAGTAGTGCTTCGGGTTCGCCGAGTACACTTCACTCATGTAGTCACGCAACTCCCTCAAGTTTGTCCAAGCTTGGCTAGTGGCTGTCGTGGTGGTCTTGTCCTTCAGCTTCTCGCTGGCAAGACCATCACGCAAGTACTCCAGCAGCATGCACTCCGGGTACTTGAACATCTGAGTGCCATCGCCCTCGGTGAAGCTTCCTCCACGAGTGCGGTGAACTCGCTCAAGTAGGATTCGAGCGAGCTTCCCAGCTGCTTGAAGTCCTTGATCTTGTGGAAGGCGCGCTGTGCCTCCTCACGTTGGGTGCAGTTCTTGTGCATAATCTCGCGGAAGGCCTCCCACGACATGGGCTGCCACTCGAGGTGCGACTGCTGCGCAGTCCACTCCTTGACCACGTACTTGAAGAGTTTGTCTTCAAGCCGCGTCGTGGCAAGGTCGCCCCACTGACTGAGTGGCGCCTTGTGGACATGTAGGACGTGCTCCATGCGGTTCAGCCAGTCGATCAGCTTCACGCCCTTCCGGAAGATCTCCACACTGTGGAGGAAGGACGTGTTCATGACCGGCCCCGAAGTCGTCGAGGTAGGCAAGTCGTTGCTACCGCCGGCAGTGGCCTCCGCAGCTGTGGCACGCTCCACTTGCTGCTGCATCCGCACCTGGGTCACGCTCTGCAACGCCTTGTTGAGGTCGTTGCATCGGCGGCTTGCCTCATGGGCGGCGAGGCGCTACAGCTGGCGATCACGGTCAAGGTCCGTGATGCTCTGCACGATGTGGGCTAGCAGGCTGGTGAACGTGAACTTGAGCTCTGATGTTGTCAGAGCATTGGCGATAGCCTCCAAGGCCTCGCGTTGTTCGTGCACCCTTACCCACTGTAAGAGGGTACGGTTTGCGTACACGCCTCCAAGGAGCCCCACCTTTCGGAGGAGACTGTCGTCGGCAACGACGCTCGAGTGGGCGCTGCCTTGCCCCATTGCGGCCGCATCGTAGGAAAGAGGGTCCGCCCCCATTCCTCCAAGTGGTGCCCTATCTCCACCACCGGTGGTGATCTTGAGTCGGCCTGCGGCCTCGGCAGCAAACTCCGCGAGCCTACGACGGTCATGGCGAATTGCCTTCGCGGGAACGTCGTCCGGCTCGTTCTCGCGGGAAATTCCCGTGTGGCTGCTTTCAACGCCCTTGCTGCTTTTGGTAGTCTCGTTGCCGTCGGCAGCTTCAGGCGATGCGACGAGCATCTTGCCCTTCTCGAGCAATCGGCTCGAGTTTGTCGCACGACGATGGCGATGGTCGCGATCCTCGTCGCCTTCGCCATCGTCAACGTCGTGCTCTTCGACGGGGTCCTCCTCTGGAAGATCCTCCTCCATCGCGTTGTCTGTCGCATGGGGGTTGCCCATGTGCGCGTCGACGTGCTTGTTGAGCACCTTTGCGGCCTCCGCACGCTTCTCGATGCCGCCGAGGTTGGTGTCGGTTGCCTTAGGCGGTAGGGTTGCCCTTGGCGGCAGGTTGCCTTTGGGTATGCAACCGTGCTCGCGGCGGCGGCTCCCAAATCTTGGAGTCCGCCGAGAGCTTGTGGTGACGGCGTCACCACCTTGCCCTTGTTGGTCTTAGATGGTCCGGCACTTGCCATCCCGTCGCTCGTGCAACTAGCACGTGAAGGTTGTTGTGAGGATCACCCCACAACGAGGAGGAATCGCCTCCTAAGGCGTTGCACTCACGATCGGTGAGGCAATTTCAATTCATGTTTATGTTTTCCTAGGCCGCCACGTCGGCACAAGGTCGTGGGTTTAGAAGCTAGTCCTCCTAGGCCGTGACTCACGGCACTTGGTAGTAACTAGGATCTAGGAAAACTGAAAATCAAAATACAAGGAAGTAAAAGAATTGTGAGTACCGCTAACAAAACTTAGACAAAGAACAGGAACATAAGCAAGTACAAGGTCTAGAACAAAACACTACTTTTCTTCTTGTTTTGTTGTCTTCTTGTCTTCCTTGGCCTCCTCTTGAGTCTTCTTTGCGCGTCTTATGCCCCTTGGCAGCGTCCTCCTTGAGCCGTCGACGTTTGGGGAGCCGCCAAAACTCACTAAGTTGTCACCCTCCTTCTTTTTAGGGTGCTCGCAGGTCGTGAGGGTCCCTAATCTTGGGGAGGGATGCTTTCCTAATTTTGGGATGAAGGAGGTTTGAAGGAGCCTTGAAAATGAGGAGGATTTTGTGGTTCTAGAGGTGGGAACTCCCCAACCCGCCTCACAAAAATCCTTCAAGCCTCCTGGAAGTGTGAAGAGGCTGGAAGGAAGTGGCTGCAGCAAGTAGGATTTTTTTCCAACTCTGTAACGTAGTTTACGGTGCTTCAATCCGTGAAGTATTGATGCCGTAGTCCCTTCTGGCATTTGTGTTGCTGCTTGTAGCTGCCGGCGGTGTTTTATCTATGTCGTAGCCGCCGATTCTGTTGAACCCTTGGTCACGAGGGTCGTCTCGCTCTGAGACCCAATATAACAAGCTGAGTCTCCAGCTCCTGCTCTGGAGTCGTCGTCGGAGTTCGCAGAATGGCGTTCTCAGTCCGCGTCAGGGATTTCCCCCCTTCGCAAGACTGAGGGGCAATCGTCATCAACGACCCAGAGCAGGGAGACCCAAATGTTTCGAGTCTGTGGAGGCCAATTTCCGTTTTTAACGAAACCCCTAGTTTGGTGACCCAAACTGTGGGTTTTTACCTCGAAATCGTGTGTTCGCACGAGTTATTTTGTTTGTTTTATGTCGAAGTTCATCGTAAACGAACTTTGTTTCATATTTTGTCGTTCTAGCGCGAAATCATCGCGTGCGAGGCACGCTGGCGTTTTCGCGCCAGCGAATTTCACCTCACCCTCGCTCCCCCTATCCCTCATCCTCTCTTGCTCGTTTGCAGGGAGGGCGAGGGGGGGCGAGGGCACGAGGCCACGAGGCCTCGCCCTCGAGGCCCTCGTGGCCTCTCAGTCGCCGATCGGGCTGAGGCCGCGATCGGCGGCTGGTGGCTGGCCGGCCGGTGGCCGGCCGGTCACTTAGCCGGCCGCCGGCCGTCCAATCGACGGGCAGCGAGCTGGCCGGTGGCCAGCAAAGTGCTGGCCGCCGGCCAACCCTCGCTGACGCGAGGGGTGGTGCGCAACCACCCCTTGCTTGAGCAAGGAGGGAGGGCCAAACCAGCCCTCCCGCTACAGCTTGTACACATTTGAAAATCATATTTTGGAACATGTTCCTTAACGTTGCCAATTTGGTGGTAACAGCATTTAAGATCAATTTTGCTGAACATGCTTTCTCCACGTAGATAGTCAAATAGCTCATTTGTTGGAGGTAGAGAGTAGCAATTCTTGATCGTGATGTTGTTCAATGCTCGGTAACTTGCGCACATCCGCATTTTACCCATTTTTGTTTTTCTGAATCATACTCGTTTGGCGTACAAAGAAGCAGACAACTGAATGAACCTCTAAGTCAGCATCTTGTCAGACTGACACTTGAAATCTGTGAGTTTGTAATCACTCGTAAGACATTTGCTTACCAATTGGCTTGTTCCCAAGCTTGAGCTCAACTTTGTGGTCGGTTTTGTGTTTGGGAGGAAGTTTCCCTAGTTATTTATGAGAGAACACTCCTTCAATTAAATTCATAAGCGGAGCAAAATCCTTTGGTATTTTTGTGAATTTTGATGCCAATGATGCTGATGAGGCTAATCAAGCTGATGCGATAGATGTGACGACTTATTCGTTGTAGGTGCTACTTAGATTGTTGTGGACTTACCACACCGATACCCCTATTAGGTATCGTTTTGCTATGTGGAGCAAAACTGACATCGTTGGTGGTCATTGGAGGCGTTCAATTTTTGTTGCCACTATTGTATTGCATTCGGTTGCTTTTTTGTGGCTTGTAGCACATCAGCCGGATTTTGACTGTTGCACGAGTGGGAGAAATATTTTATGCTCATAACAATTGATGTTGAATATGCTGGTGCTCTAGTCAACTCGCGTATTTTGGTGGCACAGGAAACCAAGTACGATCCTCGGCTTGCAATCATAACGGCTACTTCAATGAACGCATGCAAAGTTGTCAATTGATGCTTTCCCTTCAAACCTCCGAATTTGTGCCTTAAACAAAGATGTTTCACCAATTTATCAAATACAAAACCGTGAGATGCACTTGCATTAAGTAATGCCGGCAAAACTTTGCGACTCTTGCAACCCCTCGGTTGCACTTTATGTAGTATCATAGTCTGGTCATCTTGTATCCCTCATCCAATTTTTGGATCTCAAGATACCTTGTATTTGGCAATCGTAGTCGTACGCATGGGCAATAGTTGACACATGCTTTTTGGGGGAGCCAAGTTTTTTTTTGGTCTATTTTTGCCCTCGTCCATTTTGCGAGTGCTATCCTTTTTTTGGCTGCTTCCCCTCCTTGTTTTGCTTAGGGTAATTCTTTACAATGTGCCTAATCTCTCTATATCAAGTCTGTTGATGTGGCTTGCTTTTAGAGGCTCAGTGTTCCATCAGAATTTAGATCTAAAATTTGTGCAACCGATGCCCACTACTCAACTACGGTTGATGTTTTGGGTGCTTGTTTTAAGATTCGTTGAACTCAGAGTTGAAGTTTTTCATGGCAATGCATTCAGCAACTGGGATGATATGTGTCAAATTATTGGTTGTAGATTTTTAGTGTCCTCCAAGTATCACGTTTGAGGCCGTTGTTCTAATGTAAAGAGAGTTAAACTCCTTAAAGGCTTCTCTTGGTGATGACTTTGCAGAAACATTACATGTACTCTTCCATGCAAGACAGCTGCTTCAATGGTTATAGCTGATAAAAAACCATTGTTTTCCAGTTCACCTTGGCTATGTTGGTGACAAGTGCTTCTGTGAATTTAGACTAGTTTGAAGGGGGAGTTACAAATAACATCCAAGTCGGGTGTACTCGCTAAAGAGGTTATGCGCCTTGTGCTGATGATGTACGAGCAGTTGGATCAACCCCTTTAGCTGCCCGATACTGTTGCATGGCCATGGGATTGGCCCACCAATTTAAATCCGTGCTTTGTAATAACAAGGGTACGAGGTTAAACTTCTCTTCTTTGGAGTGAACCCTTGTAGTAGTGAAGTATACCTCCAAAATTGTAAGGAAAATCCTGATTGTTGATCCTCTAGAATTAGCTAGATTGAACAAATCAAGAAACCCTCTATATATTTAGGCCTTGCCAATGTGAAGTCTATTGGTGAGTACCACTTATTGTGCTTTTAAGTTGTGGATTTTGGCGGCATACTTCTACATGCGTTTGATGGACGTACGTTGAAACACTTCTATCTGTGCTTGCCGGCCAATGAGCTTGCAATTTATTTTCATGTGTGGATGATGGATTTGTATTCATCGATGGTGTATGTGGAACTAGCATGTCAGGCATGCGAAGCTCCGGACCGGTTGTGCCAGTCGAGATGCAAGCCGTCATCCATTCAACCCCTTCGATGAGGCTAAAGGTACTTCTTTAGTTGCCTTTGGCCATCTTTAGTGTCTTCACTGGTTATCGTTGTACTCGTTAGGTGCGCTCACTATGTGCGTAGACTTTGTGGCCATGTCTGCAATATTTTCGTTTGTGGAGATTTGCTTCAAGACATGTGCAAGTTTTGCGTCGACGTAGAAATGAAATATGACCCATTTGAATTGAAGCGCTCTTATACCAAGCTTTGCGCTGGGCGGGAGTGAGGTGGTTCAAAGTTAAAATTATGTATTGTTACCTTTCATGAGAACGAGGGTATTTTAGAATATTGAGATTCAAAAATTGTACTTGTTGTAAGTAACGAAACTTGGCGAAATACATACAAGGTGTGAGTGCAAGACAAAATAGGCTTAGTCAAGCCATTCGCGGTTTTGTCAGTTTGTGTGACGCGATGCTACGCTCTAGTTTTGATTGCTCAAGAAGCCCCTCGTTGGTTTGATGGAGGGATTCAAGAACAAATATGTGGTTTGCAAAAGTTGTCGTAGTCATACGTCAAAACTTCATTTGTGGTCTTGAAATGTCGAGTAATTCCATGAGTAGGTTTTGGCAAGCTTGGGAAGTGATGGGTGAATGATGGGGAACGTGCGCATATTCTGGGGTATTTCAAAGGAATGCTCTTATTGCGCCAAAAAGTGGTCATGAAAATGTCGGTATATGGGACGGGAGAAATGAAGCAAGCAAAAGGTCAACGCTAAATTTTGGCCTCGTGTATGCCATTTGCATAATGGTGAGGATTTCATCTTTATGCAAGTGCCTCTTGGGCCTCGTGAAAATGTTCAACATGTTCTTTCGGGACGAACCAATGCATTGGGATTGTGAGACCAAGCACACGCCCCACACACAACCCCTTTGTCATAAAGTCACAAAATTCTTAAAGGGTTTTGGGACCGATGAAGAAGAATGATGACTTGAGCACCATGACGCCCCATGCACGTGACATGCACATTGCGATTGCATCATTGTTTCCGTTACACATTGTTTAGTTCTTCATCAAAACTGGGTATGTTTTATTGAAGAGTGAAATGCATGTTTTAGATGTACACATTTGAAAAACGTTGTATGGTTGAGTTTGAACCCTCAAAAGGCAAATCTGGTTATGTAAATACTCTGAATGTGAGCAATAAAGAGTGAAGGGTTGATTTCAATTGAACCTTGAAAATATTGTCATTGCCGTTGTACATGTGTGAAATTGCTCTCTCCCCCCCCCTCGCTCCTTCCGCGCCCCTTCCCCTTGGCCCCGTGTTTTTGTGCAGAGCTTTATTGTGAAACATACTACATTTGTTTCATTGCTTGGCTATGTTTTTGACGATCCTTTGTTAAATGGTCGTAACTTGGCGTCATCATCCACACTAGCCATAGGATCTCGCCTTACTTAAAATCTTACCATAGTGAGCACAACTTGCATGTAGCCTTATAATAGTAGCCATTAATTAATTGCGCAGTGGCTAATTCACAACAGAGGCCAAACGCTAAAGGATAGTGTAGATGAGTATTATTTACAGATATTCTTTAGTAAATAACTAAATCCATTTGTAGATGCTTTCAAGTGTGAGATACATATCAAGTATACAAAAGGGAAGGGAAATAATTGTTTAAGCAATCTTTGTTACTTGTTGTTGACAAGCCCAAACTTTCCCATGAGAAAAATGACAAAGTTAACATGGATTAAGATTTTGTGCCACTTACACAATGTATAAGGTGTCGTTGTAAATCATGTCCTATAATTAAATTGAATGGGGAAATGATGGGAATATGAGTCATGTTTTAGAAAATAATACTTCATATGGCCGTGATCTTGATCTTGAAGGGGTTTTCTCTAAATTATGTAGTTTTCCCGCTTTATTCATTTGTAAATAGAGATGAGAAGGTTATATCATATGAAAAACCTTGGGATTTTCAGGTTTTACTTTGAATTATATCCTTAAAGATGCAATCTGATGGATGTTAAGAGTCTTTGTTGGACATTTAATATTAAATAGTCGTTTACAATGTAATGGTTACAAAGTAAGTAAACACGATGAAGCTTTACAATAATGCAAACTTAATTTTTCTCGCATTAGAAAACTTTCATAAACTTTATTCCGTGGTTGCATGTAATTGCACATACAAGTGTTTCGAACAAATTGATGTTTATTCATTGTAAAATTTAGCACTTTTGTTATGCTCGTTGAGTAAGAAAATGATCCAGTAATTTAATTTAGGTTTCAAAGTTGATACTTGTCTTTATGAATTTAGAACTGCAAGAATTAAGTAATGTTTCAAAGATGACAGTCCTTCCCTTCTGTATACCAGAATTCGTTTTCATAATAGAGTGCCTTTATGGTCTTCATTATGTGTACTTTAGGTTATCTGGTTCAATACTACACGTCCGGAATATCGTTTTCCCTTCAGCCGCCGTCGTGGCTAAGAGAACTGAAAGGAGCGACCGCGCGCTTGATTGTGAAGGGTATGCTGAATCTATATGCAAACCGCGTCTACTATGGCAATGTTTGCTGCAGAGCGACATTTTATGGCCAGTATGAATGACGACTCCGAGCCGTGGCCATATTGTGAAGGATATCTAAAAGCTGGCTAAACGAATAAAATGACCAGCCATCGCTGGCTGGCTTACGCTTTCCATCCCGCGCTTCCCAGGAGCACGCCGTTGAAGGTATCCGTGGTGAGAATTTCGCGTCCGTTTGGTCATTCATTCCCCCTTGACGACAAACTGTACTGTCTTGTTTCCGGGCAGTTGCGGGTCGATCGTTCTGCTCAAGCTCGCTGCTGATGTCGCACGCATTCAAAGGCTGCATTCCTTCAGCGTTCGTTGTTGCGGCCCCTGCCCCATCAGTCTTCACGGGCAGGTTTGCTCTCGAAGGTCTACACCAAGCCGCCCGATGGCTTCGCCAGCGCTTCTACCGGCGGCGATGCTGTTGCTGGCGTCGGTTCTCTGCGCCAGTGCCCCCCATGCGTCCCTGGGATTGAACGTACGGGCCTCATCGCCAAAGAAACAGTCTCCCCCGCCACGACCGAAGCCCAAACCGTCTCCACCTAAGCCCAAGCAGAACCCGCCACCGTCGAAGCCCAGATCGCCGCCAAACAGACCATCTCCCCGTTCCCCACCAACCAAGCTGCCTCCGCCGACGAATAGCCCACCTTCCTCTCCTCCACCATCGTCGCCACCCCCCACATCGCCCCCTCCAGCGTCTCCCCCTCCTTTGCTGCCCCCTCCCGCGTCGCCCCCGCCCACGTCTCCTCCTCCCACTACGCCAGCCTGCCAGTTCACTTTTCGAGGCGAGACGTTCACGTCACAGCGGTGCGTGAACGTGACTACGTTCCTAGCCCTCTACTGGACCGTCAATACTGCCGACAACACCATCGACGCGTTCGTCCGCGCCGCGCCGGGAACATCAAACGGCTGGCTGGGCTTCGGCTTGTCGCCCCGCTGCAGGATGACCGACTCGCGCGTAGTCATNGCCTTCGTCAACGGCGGGGACACGTCCCAGACCGCTATCCGCCCATACCTCGTCAAACCTTCCACGCCCGTCCTTGAACCGCTGCCCTCCCTCATCCCTCCAGGCGGCGCGGCCGCCCTCGAAGTCTCCAACGGCGGAAGCAGCTACGCGATGCGGTTTGGGTTGCAGCTGAGTGGCACGGGGCGCCAGTGCGTGGTGTTCGCGCGTGGCCCGGATCTGACAGCGTCGCAGTTCAGCAAACCGTCGGTGCCAGATTTCCAATATCACTCCTTTGGGCGTGGCGTAGTAAACATCAACTTCGCGACCGGCAGCCTCGGGTGACTGGGGAGAAGTCTCTATGAAAAAGGTGAGCGACATTCCCTGCCAGGAGCAGGTTTGCGTTCCCAGCGAAACTCCAGCTGACCCAGGCTGGTGTATGAATGGCCAACCTGCCAACTACGAATGGTTGCAGTCTGATGTAGGCATACGAAGCTCGACACCTCGAGGCACCCATGGACGACAGCGCCCTTGGTACGCCGAGCTGAAGTCTGAACACGTGAAGCACGAGTGCCGCCGGCGTCTCGCGGTGAAATCGTGAGGTTCTGTCAATAGGATAAACTCAAAGGTAGTCCATTGCATCCACAAACTTATAGCAAGCAAGGTGCTTGGAATGCCTCACCCCTTGTCACTGAGCACGGTCAAGATGACTGTTTCTCGTCCACCCACCTCCCCTACGACCTGTGCATTCATTCTGGAGTGGGTTCACGGGCGAAGAGCCACCTCACTAGATCATTTTGGGGAAAGGGAGCCACAGGAGAAAGATATAACGGAGGATAGCAGCAGCAGCAGCAGCAGCAGCAGCAGGACCACCAGCAACAGCAGCAGCAGCAGATGAAGCAGCAGCCGCAATAGCAGCAGCGGCAGCAGCAGCAGCAGCAGCAGCAGCAGCAGCAGCAGCAGCAGCAGCAGCAGCAGCAGCAGGAGCAGCAGCAGCAGTAGCAGCAGCAGCGGAAGCAGTAGCAGCCGCAGCAGCGGCACTAGCAGCAGCAGCAGCAGCAGCGGCACTAGCAGCAGCAGCAGCAGCAGCAGCAGTAGCAGCACCAGCTGCAGCAGGAGCAACAGCAGCAGCAACAGCAGCAGCAGCAGCAGCAGCAGCAGCAGCAGCAGCAGCAGCAGCAGCAGCAGCAGCAGCAGCAGCAGTAACAGCATCATCATCGTCAGGAGCAGCAGTAACAATAGCAGTTGCAGCAGCAGCAGACTGAATGGAAGCGGAAGCAGTCCTGGTGGCTGCATGCAGGGGATTTAGTGCCGCGAGCATGCTTCCGTTCTTTGTGAGCTTAGGGCACTCAGGAAGAGTGTGCTGCAGTTTTCTCTCGGTCGTTGCAGGGCACGGAGAGAGGAAGAAGAGTCTGTTAAGTGGGTGCGTGGCTAGATCGCATCATACTTTCCCTCTCCTCCTGGAGCGGAAGATGATGGATTGTTGAACGAATGTCTTGGCTCTGCATGGGGCTGGAGCGGTGAGTGGTCATCTATTCACTCGAATCATGGCGAAAGGGTTGGAAAGGTTGGAAACAGTGAACATGCCAAAGGTGAAGCAAAAACTGTTGCAAACCCCACTCTGGAAAGCAGGCGCCAGAGAAGGTTGGGGGCTTTCCCTGGTGCCTCCTCTCACACCACCACTTGTTGCAGGTCCTGTCGCGCAGTGTCTGAAGTCGCATAAGCAGATGATGATTCTGTGAAAAAGGGGAGAGACAGGACTGATTGATGCAAAAATGGATCAGGCATGATCGAGCACCATTCAGCAACCACACAGGTGTATGGACAAGTCATATAGTTCAGCCCCCTCATCCACCTGGGATTCCCAGGTGGATGAGGGGGCTACATTCCCAGGCTGGGAATCTAGCTAATTGCTGCCTTGAGGTTCTTTTCCAGGGCATGGCTGTTGTGTGAGCGACCCTCCCCAAGCCCACCCTTGTGTGATTGGCGAGCCAGGGTCATCTTGACCCAAGCGAAGAATCTTTTTTATTATTCTCAATTTAAAACGGGTGTGACCCAACTTTTTGCAATTGCACAATGTGTGTGTCCCCATGCTGCGGCCGAAGGACTGAGAATTTATGTCTTGTTACCATCATGTGGTGTGCCTCGGACAAATGCTTTGCAGGTGAATCTGTGAGAAACAAAAAGTATGAGGGTGAATGCATTCCTGCGATTGTGCATCCTCAGCGCGATGCTTGAAGATTGAGGCGAGCCATCAATTGGGGACTTCCTTGGCCACTGAGCAGGAAGCCTTATTACTATTCGTATGACTATAGTCTACCTCTTTTATGCACTTCTACAGGCAGACTTCGCCACCTGCATTTGGGATTGCAATCTACTGCAATGTATACATGGTTCTGATGAGAGAGTCTACATAGACCTTCCATACTTGCAAATACTGCGCGAGACATAATCTCAGATAAGGCAAGAGAAACAGAGGTCGAATGCTGTAGGCTTGCACAAGGAAGAAAAAGACTTTTCCCTTGTATAGCTCATTGCGACCACTTGGTTGTATCCATAATTGCGTAGATCCCTCATAGGGACCCATCTTGTGTTAAAGCACCGACGGACAGTGCCTGTAATTGTGAAGAAACTTCCAAGTTAGACACACAAATCATGTGGCTAAGTGCTAGTGAGCATTGGGCACCGTGGATGTGGTAAGCTTGACTTGTAGAAAATAGGTCACAAAAGAGACAAACGAATCAAGTGCGAGGAGCGAGCATC
>SZWC01016566.1:6155-30759 GCA_023375785.1 Penium margaritaceum | reverse complement strand
TTGGTTGTATCCATAATTGCGTAGATCCCTCATAGGGACCCATCTTGTGTTAAAGCACCGACGGACAGTGCCTGTAATTGTGAAGAAACTTCCAAGTTAGACACACAAATCATGTGGCTAAGTGCTAGTGAGCATTGGGCACCGTGGATGTGGTAAGCTTGACTTGTAGAAAATAGGTCACAAAAGAGACAAACGAATCAAGTGCGAGGAGCGAGCATTGAGCACTCGCTCAAGCCGACGTGCACTGCGACCAGGGGGTCGAGCCCACCCACTCGGAATTCACGGAGGGTGGCTTCTCACCAATAGACAACCAACGGCTGACACCGTGGCCCCCAAAGGATCAGCACCCGAAAAAATCAAGCAGGCCCCCCAAACACCCAGGGGCTGTTGAAAGTTCGTCGGCCACTCATAACTCTATGCCCTCTTGCCTCTCACATCCTACACACATTCTGTACAGATTGAGTAACAATGGTCCCACCTGGGGAAACGCCCAACATGCCCATTCTGGATGAAGCTGGTGGCGTTGCAGCCTGCTGCTGCTGCTGGACCCAGGAAGCACCATGAGCACAAATGAGACCATGGCATGACTTTACGAGTTTTTTTATGTGTGTGATGCGGTAGATGCTAGGGGCGTACTCTCTCACTACCGTGCCCTGCATCATCTTATCTTGCTTTGCATGTGATGGGAGAGCTGCTTCTAACCCGGGTGCTGATCCTTAGGGGACCACCGTGCCGATTCTGATCGTGCATCGGTGAGTAGCCGCCCTCGGTTATGCCGAGAGGTCGGGCTCGATCCCGAGGTGGCGGCTCTTGTTCACCCGAGCTCTATGCTCGTGGTGAGCGATTGCTCACCGGTACTTGTCTCGCTCGCTCCCCATCCCGCTCTTGTCTTGGTTGAGTGTAAGACTTGCAAGCAAGTTATCGCATCTATGGCGCATCTGGCTTATTGGTGGTTGTTGCATTCTCCTACCTCACCAAACATGGACTAGGTAGCCTATGCAACTTCCTAGCAACTACTGGTATCAGAGCACGTGAGTTTTCTCTCTCACTGCTTCGCGATCCTGGTCCTTCGAGTCTACAGCCACTCTCGCCCATGGCCGTCGCATCACTTCTGCTGTTCCCGAGGCAATTGCGCGCATCCACACCGCGCCAACTAGCAGCAGCCATCTGAGTTGCTGCGCTCACCACCCTCGACGTCTCTCGACGGGTGGTCGTCTCCCGGGACCCAGCGGGTTCTACCCCGCTCGCTCGCGAGTACCCTACTCGTCGTCAGTGGCCGGCGTCTCACCCGGCCCCTTGCACTGCACCCTACCATATCTTCACAGCCGCTCTTGGCCGCCCCCACGGTTGTCCGTGGGTTGTAGGCGCATCGTCCGCCTCTCTTCATTACTGTGAGCTGTCGGTGTCTCCGCTGGCCCTCACATCTCCGACTGTCCCACTCCCCTCTACAGCTGCTCCTTGCTGCTCTTAAGGTCTTCTACGGTGTGGGTACACACTGTTCACCTTCTCGTTGCTCCTGGCTGCATCTTGTTGCAGCCGGCTGCCCTCGTGTATCCCTCTTTCCCTTCTCATTCTCTCCTGGCAGCATACTGTCTCAGGGGCACGCATTCGGCAGCTCTCTCAGCATTGCCCTGCGGACACTTTAGGGTGTCCAACACGTGTGGTTCCTCTTCTTGTCCCTCATTGAGGGCCCAGGGTGTCACCTGGACTCTCCTCTACCTCCAGTTGCGTGCACAGCCTCATTAGTCAACCTGGATTCCCCATCACACGACGCACCCCCTGACGAGGAGCTTGATTCTCCTCGGACTACCGCACGTCACGCTGACGGCGGGTGGGAGGAACCTAAGGACCAATACCCACCTACGCCTCCAGACAATGACACTCCCATCTGGTTTTGCATGCTCGACTCCAACTACTGGCAAGGGGACTTAAAAAGGGCAGCGGCTGCACAAGAGGAGGAGATTAACAGACAAGTTTACATGGCAGACAACTTGCCACCGTCCCGTCCTCGTTCTCCAATCATGCAACCTGGAGTCGGCACTCCACCCTTCACATCTGCATCTACCTCCAACACCACAGCCGGTCCCTCCCCTGCTACCGCCACCTCTACTGAACCATCTCCAACTCCAGAGGTCCCGGGTGCCATCCCATTGCTGCCAGTGCACACTGACTCCATCGGCCTCGCAGGTGCGGTGCTTCACGTAGCAGTAGGGGCCGCAGCAACCTTCGTTGCAACCGCTCGTGCCTACAAAGCACCCACTCAAACTGCTGTCGGTCTTGCGTCGGAAGCCTACGCTCACGCAGCAGCCTCTCTCACACTGCTTGCAGCGGCCGCGACAAACATTGCCACTGAGATCACAGTAGCAGCTGCCTCTGTCGCCACTGCAGCTTCATCTGCTACTGACGCCACTGCTGCCGCCGTCGGCTCCATCAGCGCCTCCACCGCAGCAGCTGTCCTGACTCCCACAGGTTCTCCACGACAGCTGACTCCACACGTCGTCACAGGGGTCCTCGTTGCATCTACATCTACGGCAGTGGTTGGAGCCACTGTCACCGGCCTCCTGTGCCTCACGGTGGCGCTTGCTGGGTGGGTAGCAGTGCTCTCCTCCTCGGCAACTGCAGTGGTGGCTCCTCTCTTCACTCTGCTGGACCGTCTCCAGATCGGTGAGACTGTCTCTCACTCTGCATGCCCAGCCTCTCTTCCTCTTTCCCCTCATTTTTAATAGCAGTTTTGCACTAGTATTCTTACACTCTCACCATGCCAGGACCGGATGACAAGCTTGAGGCCCTCCAGGCCGCTCTTAGCAAAGCACAGGCTGAGCGTGAGAGGGATGCACAACATGAGTTAGCCGCAAAAGTAGCTGCATTAGTTCTTGAACGTCTTCGCACTGTGTCGGCTTTTGCGGCAACCCTTCCTGCTGATAAGTCAGGATCTACAAGCTCATCAGCACCACCTGTTGGTGGCGCTCCTCACTCCTCCTCCCCATCTGTCACAACTGCAACCACCTCTGTTCGTACTCTCCCACCAGCGCGACAGAAGGACATTGAAACACCTCCGTTGCAGTTCACCTCCAACCTCACCTTCACATCTTGGGAGACACGCTTTAGTGCGTGGGCACAGGGGGAATTGCTGTGGGAGTACTATGCACCCGCCAAGCCATCTTTTGTGCCGCAGCCTGCAGAGGCTGCATGTGTTATGCGGGCCCTCATTAATGCTGGTCCTGAGAGTCTCCTTGATGATATCGGTACGTACAATGCAGACCCCATCCGGGGCACCACTGCTGACCCAGTTGGTGCCTATGCACTCATCCGCCGTCGCAAGACTGTCACTGGGCATGCTGCCCAAAGTGCACTCACTGTTCAATTCAACACGTTGCAGATGCGGGCAGACGAGACAGCAGATGAAAACTGGGCACGTAGCCTTCGCTTGCTGCGTGACCTGGGCAAGGCTGCACAAGGACCTCTCTCCGCATGGCTGTCCATCGTTGCTGGCCTTATCCCTGAGCTATCTGACCTGTACCTCCATGTCTCCCAGGCAGAATTTGAACGCCTTGCTTCTGCACTAGTCCTTGCTGATTCCCCACCAGGGATTGGCCCCCTCTTTGACTTTACTACTGCACGTCTCACTGACTGGTGGAACTCTCTCCAAAACAAGCGGCTACATCGCGTCGCAATTGCAGCTGTCACTACCTCCTCACCCTCTGTGTCTACTGCAGCATCCTCCACCGTCTCCACCCTTCAGGCCTCAACTCACTCAACGCAGGCAGCCGGCCACGGTGGGAGCAACGGCTCTCATCCCGGTCGTGGGGGTGGTCGTGGGGGCAAAGAACGTGGAGGCGGACATGGTGGCAGAGGCTCCAGTTCCTCGATTGTTGATGTCACCTGTTGGAACTGCGGCGCCACCAGCCACTCACCTCCTAAGTGTCCGGCTCCCCGCGACGATGTGCGCCTCGCATCGTCCATGCACACTCATTGGTCCCGCACTGGCATTGCTGCCTCCTCTGCTACTACTGTAGTCACAGTCTCATCGTCCTCATCCTCCTCATCTGCCTCTGCCCTGACTACCACACTAGCCCCACTTCAGCCGTCGCAGCCTGCCCCTAGTCCGTGGGGCTGGGTACCGCCACCGTCCAGCCCCCCTACTACGGGCCGCCATCCTCCCACTACTCTGTCCCTCCCTGGTCCCGGGACGATGGCCACCACTCCTACCGCTCATCTGACCGCCTCTCCGAGCGCTCCTCCGATCGCCGGGACGAAGAACGCGCTCTTGAACGTCGCTTAGTCGAGCTTCTTCACCTTCGCTCCCAGGGAGGTGAGAGTATGAGTGGCCAGTCTCGTATCTCTGTTTGTGAGTCGGATGTCACTCTCCGTGGTGCTGTCTCTGGTGGTGTGCAAGGAGAATTGCCTGATGATTGTGCATGGATTGAGCACTAGTAGTCTCATACCTTACGCGCACGCCTTGGATAGTCTGTCTCTTCCTCTGCCCGTGGTACTGTGGTTGTCTGCTTGGTCCTTCCCTCTACTCGTGCCTCATCTGACCTGTGGAGCATTGATTCTGGGGCCACACATCACATGGCATCTTGTTGGTTCTCCTTCGTGTCACTTGGGCCTATTCAGTCAGTACGTTCAGTCCGGACCAGCTCTGGTCAGCTCCTCCCTGTTCAAGGTGTTGGTGTTGTCCGCTTTGTTGGCCCTGGCGGCACTGTTTACCTCCCCGATGTCCTGTACGTCCCAGATCTTGAAGTCATTCTGCTCTTGATGACCACCCTTGACCATCAAGGCATGGACTTCTCGTCCAGCCGTGGCCTTGCATCCATCTCTCTCCGCTCCTCTGGTCGTATTGTTCTCTGTGGTGTTCGCTGCGATCGCCTGTTCTGAGTTCCTCTCACGTTGCCCTCACCTCCCGCTACATCTGCCTTTGCTCATGTCCCTCCATCTCTGTCCCCTGATCATGCAGACCTCCTGCATCGTCGCCTGCGTCACATCCATACCGCCGTCGTCCAACGCCTCCTTAGCCTTCAACTTGCCTATGGCCTTGACTCTGCCATTTTCTCGCCTCCCTGCACATCCACATGTCTTGACCGTGCCAGTGGCAAAATGCACCGCTCACCCTTCTCCACTTCTGAATCCACTACCTCGCACCCACTTGATTTGGTGCATGCCGATGTCATGGGCCCCCTGCCCCAGGATTTCCTGGGTGGCCTTGGACGCTATGTCGTGTGTCTCACTGATGACTACTCTCGCTACCGCTGGGTGTTTGCCCTTCGGCACAAAAGCGATGTCACGGATGTCATTGAGTCCTGGCTCCCACAGGCTGAACGGGCTTGTCTCCGGTCTCTGCGTGTCTTCCGCAGCAACCGTGGTGGTGAACTCTTTGGTCCGACGTCCCGTTTTCTTGAGTCTCGCGGTGTGCGCCTTGAATCCTCTGCCCCCTATACGCCTCAGCAAAATGGCGTGTCCGAGCGTTGGAACCGCACCCTTGCTGATGGGGTTCGCTCTTTGCTCTCTTCCTCGGGTCAGTCTCCTCTCTTTGCTTTTGAAGCCATGTCCTACATGACCTGGGTCTGGAACAGAATTCCGCATGGACCACTTCCCCACACTGTCACCCCTTTTGAACGCTGGACTGGTCGTCGCGCTGACCTCCGTCTTGCACGAGTCTGGGGGTGCCTTGCTTCAGTTTGGGTGCCCACCGACCAGCGGAAGGGTAAACTCTCTCCTCGTGGTCGCCTGTGCGTGTTTCTTGGTGTCTCTCCCTTCTCCAAAGCCTGGCGCTTCTGGGATCCTTCCCGCTCCCGAGTAATTGAATCTCGTGATGCTCTCTTCTTCGAACACGTGTTTGAGCGTGACTCCGTGCGCTTCGGCGGGCCTCTCACTCCGCCCGTTTGGGGTGGGGGTGGTCTTCTGCCCTCTGGGCCTCCTGCTCCCTTCTCAGGGTGTCCTTTTGTCCCTGCTGTCACTTCCCCGTCCGATCAGCATCCTTTGTTGTCTGCCTCTCCAGTGGCCTCAGCTCCCTCCACGGCTCCATTGGCCCCCTCACTCAGCCCATCTCCTGACTCTCCCACCGTTGTCTCTCCCGCTGCGTCGTGCTCCTCTTCTCCGCTCGTCTCCACCTCTCCGTCTTCCCCTGTTGCCCCTGCACCAGCTCCTGTTTCCCCTTCCTCTCCTACAGCGTCTCTTCCCACTGTGCCCTCCTCCTCTGCGACCGTTCCACCGGTCTCGCCCTACACGCGTGGTGGGCGACTCCGGGCCCTTCCCTCGCAGTCACACCCTGTGGTCTCTGGTGACCCTGGCCTTCGGGCCCTTGGTCTCACCACCTCTGGCCTGTCTGCAGCAGTGTCTGTCATGCACCCCAGCACTGCCCTTGGCTACTCCCTGGTTGAGCAGGAATTTCACTCTGCTCTTTCGTCGTCCGTCGCTATGTATGTTGCCTCGTGCTTTGCTACCGCCGGTCTCTCTCCGCTTCCCCCCGAACCTGTGATGGTACAGGTAGCACGCGCGGCCTCTGACTCCCCTCAGTGGGAACAGGCCATGAAGGCTGAACTCGATGCACTGTCAAAGCACAGTGTATATGAGTTAGTGGATTTACCACCGGGCCGCAAAGCTATTGTGGCCAAGTGGGTGTATCGACGCAAGCTCAACCCGGACAACACTGTGGAACGGTGTAAAGCGCGTCTCACTGCAAAAGGGTTCTCACAGATCCTAGGTGTGGAGTTTGACGAGACTTTTGCACCCGTTGGTCGCTACACCACTGCCAGAGCACTGCTCAGTCTAGTCACTCAGCATGACTGGGAGCTGGAGCAAATGGACGTCAACAATGCCTTCTTGCATGTCAGGTTGGATGAGGAAATCTACATGGTGCAACCACCTGGATTTTTGGATGGGACAAGCCGTGTGTGGCGGCTGCGTAAGGCCCTCTATGGACTCAAGCAGTCACCCCGTTGTTGGAACCAGGAGATAACGGCAACCCTGGAAAAGGGCAGTTTCAAAAGAAGCCCAGTGGATCCCGCACTGTTTCTCAGCCCTCCATCACAGCCACTGGTTGCCATCCTGGTATATGATGATGACCTCCTCATTGCATCTGCGAGCACCTCTGCAGTCATTGCTGCCAAGTCTCTTCTCCAAGCAGCGTACAAGATGAAGGATCTGGGGCCGGCTCGTGTCTTCTTGGGCATGGAGCTCGAGCGAGACCGTGCACGCCTCACTCTCCACGTGCATCAGGCTGCGCATATCCGCAGCCGGGGGGAGCGGTTCAGTCCACTTCTCATTACCATTCCCACCGCCTCTACGCCCACGACCCCAGCTGGACAGACACTACTGAAATCATTGGACATTTCCAAGCTGGGGGAGACAGTTGACGTGACTATCTCAGAGTTGTAGGGTCACTAATGTACCTTGCCACCACCACTCGTGCTGATGTGGCCTTTGCGGTCAACTTCCTTTCACAGTTCTCTCATTGCCCACCTGAACGACACCTGGAGGATGCCTTGCGAATTGTTCGCTATGTTCTTTCCACACCACGTGTTGACCTCTTCTTCCGTGCTCAGCCCTCCCTCGTGGTTGATGGCTTCACTGATAGCGACTGGGCACACGACACTGATGCACGCAGCCGCACAGGGTACATCTTCTTGATTGGTGGCGCTATAGTTTCCTAGAAAAGTGGCAAGCAAGGGTGTGTGGCACGCAGCACTGTTGAGGCTGAGTAAGTTGCTCTTGGTGCAGGCACGTGTGAAGCTGTTTGGCTGTGTCGCATGTTGCAACAATTGCGTGTTTCCATCCGCTGCATCACTCTGCGCTGTGACAATCAGAGCACATGCGTGAGTGCATTGCTGCTGGCATTGTCCAAATTGCATGGGTGGATACCAAGTCGTAGAGAGCGGACTTTCTCACTAAGGCCCTAAGCCGAAATGTCTTCAAAGGTGCCATTCACTCTGTTGGTCTCATCAGTCCGCATGACCCAGGATGACTGTCTGTGTGTTCTTTCTGTCTCCCATCATCTCCTCGTAAATCTCTTGTACATGTGTGGAGTGCTTGTCTGCGGGTCATGGGGGAGTGTTGAAAGTTCGTCGGCCACTCATAACTCTATGCCCTCTTGCCTCTCACATCCTGCACACATTCTGTACAGATTGAGTAACAATGGTCCCACCTGGGGAAACACCCAACATGCCCATTCTGGATGAAGCTGGTGGCGTTGCAGCCTGCTGCTGCTGCTGGACCCAGGAAGCACCATGAACACAAATGAGACCATGGCCTGACTTTACGAGTTTTCTATGTGTGTGATGCGGTAGATGCTATGGGCGTACTCTCTCAATGCTGTGCCCTGCATCATCTTATCTTGCTTTGCATGTGATGGGGGAGCTACTTCTAACCCGGGTGCTGATCCTTAGGGGACCGCCGTGCCGGTTCCGACCGTGCATCGGTGAGTAGCCGCCCTCGGTTATGCCGAGAGGTCGGGCTCGATCCCGAGGTGGCGGCTCTTGTTCACCCGAGCTCTATGCCCGTGGTGAGCAAGTGCTCACCGGTACTTGTCTTGCTCGCTCCCCGTCCCGCTCTTGTCTTGGTTGAGTGTAAGACTTGCAAGCAAGTTACCGCATCCATGGCGCATGTGGCTTATTGGTGGTTGTTGCGTTCTCCTACCTCACCAAGCATGGACTAGGCAGCGTATGCAACTTCCTAGAAACTACAAGGGCAAGTCACAATGATGCAGGGTTCGGCAATCAGAATGTACGAACCCTAGCATCAACCACGTCAAAAAAATGACGGCCATTCATGTGCGAGAGGGCAAATCGTTAGCAGCTTCATGTGTTGTGATGTGAGTCGTCCCCGTCTGTTTGTACTGCTTACTGTCACCACTTGGCCGTGTCCATGCTCGTGCAGATTCCTCATGTGGACGTAGCTGGCACGGGAGCATCGACGAGTGGTGGCTCCGCCACCAGCAGCTGCCAGAGAGCTGCCACGACATATTGGGTGCTGGTCGGGGTGCTTTGCCGCATTTCCTGCAGACACTAGAGTTTTTTCTTGGTAGATTGGCTCTTGCTCCTGATTTGCATGTTTTGCATTGTCTGTCCACCGATCAATGATTGACTTGTGCATGTGACAAGTCATAACGTCCAGCCCAAGATTCTACATCTCTAGGTTCAGACGATGTTGCGTTTGGACACATGTGTACAGAGTTACAGCCAAAACATTGGTTTTGCACCGGTTTTCGGATAAACTGACACTCTCGCGTGCGTCACATACGGTGCGTCGCGGCAAATTTTTATGCTCTGTGCTTGTCATTTGTCATTCCTCTCTGCATTACTAATCTGTTGGAGGTAATGAGACTTTGCGCGTCACCCTAGCCTGACCCTTGCTATTTCTTGCATCTGCTTGCTTGCTAGTGCGCCAACTGACAGGACAATGTCGCCTCGTCAACAACAGCAAGGTTAGGAAGCTTCCTGGTAGCTTTTTCTTGGTATCAGAGCAGCAAGGCCTCTCTCGCGGAGTTGCGCCGCCGAGACGCAACACTGGGAGTAGCAGTGAGAGTTACCGCCACCGTCGTATCCCAAGACCAGGCGTTGCCGTTTACAGCAACGACACCATCACGCAATCCCTAGTGCCTCACCGGGTGAGCTACGGCTATTAGCAACTCTAGCGGCCACATCGAGCAGCACTAGCAATACCAGACATCATCAGCACTGTTGGTTATAGTTTTGAAACACGCAAGTGCCCTCTTGCCTCTATGCACACACACACACACACACACCACGTCACTGCTGGTGATTGATCTCAACTGAGGCTCCTTGGTGCAAGACTGTGACGCATCATGGGGCACACAGTGGTGGTGACACTATCAAGTCATCAAGTAGTGACCACATCACTAATGTCATCCTTACGGCGAGCCTTAGTTTTGTGATGACTCTACATGCCAAAATGGGGGATACACTTGTAGAAGTACATGCTTGCGATTTGACAGAATTCTTACTCACGTGAATGCTTTCAGTGTAGTGAACCAGGTTGCTGATCCCTCGGGACCACACGTCCTGTTTACACCGGTGTGTGAGAAACCGCCTGGAACTCGTTTTCTCTAGGGGTAGGTTCGATCCCTGGGTGGCGTCCGGGCCCCACGTCGAGTGATTCGAGTGGGTGGCCCGGTCAACCGGTACTAACAACTGCGCTCGCTTGTTACTTGTTACAATTATTACTCTAAGTGAGCTTGCCCCCAATCCATGGTGTCATCCCGTCACTCGCTTGCTTGCTAGCTTGCTTTCTTAGAAACCTAGGCTACCTAGTGGTATTCGAGCAGGAGGACTACACCTCTTCGCGACTCTCCTGAGACCTCGTCGGGCACTCACATGTGGCGGGTGATCCCGTGCAAGCATCACATTCGCAATCGCAGCTGGCGGAAACCGTAGCAGTAGCTTCTGCCCCTTGTAGTCGTACATAGCAGCCGTGAATCACGGTGTGCTCCTCTCTTGTGCACCGGACGCGCATGCCTTTGTGGCTGTCTCCTCGCACTCTGCTGAGCTTTGGCCCCATATGCACCTCGGCGTTACCGAGTCGTGACACCCATTTCCAGCAGCCGTGTCAGCATACTCTTCACAGAGCACGGGCATCACTCGTGCTCTGTGTGGTGCATTCATCTCGCTCCACTGCCCCCACCGAGTCGACTTCTCTCCACAGCCGTCCACTTTTCTCTACCGTGACTCGGCTTCCGCGCGCACTCCCACCACGTGGCACCACTACAACTGCCGCCTCTGTCTCTCAGCAGCAACGTGTGCACATCATCACAGTACCACACATTACACCAGCATTCTGCGTGGTGCACCAATCTTGTGCACGGGGCCTCCCTCGTGCACCACTATGGCTACAGTGCTAGGGTCTCTTCCCTCTGCCTTCCACCTCGCCGACCGTACCAAAGCTCAGCAAGCATCGTTCACGCCATTGGCGCGGCAACTGTATTTGGCGCACCTGCCGAGCGTGCAAACTTGTTAAGGGTTGTGACGGACCTCGCTGCAGCCGACTCTCCCACTGCAACAACCTCACGGCAGCAGCTGAAAGTCGCCCCCGTGCACACCTTAGCACCTCAGGCCGCCCTCTGGGCAGCCAAGAACTCGATGCACTGGCGTCTCCGCCTGTGACCGAGCCTATCCCCACATTGCCTACAGCTGCGCGTGAGCACACACGCCTCAACGATGAGCTAGCATACTACGAGGAGAGGGCGGAGAGGGAGGTGTGGTCAAGGGTTCGTGGCTGCAGCCCGGGATATCACCCCGGTGAGGCCTACGATCCCCCAGACTTCTACGAGTGGGAAGACGCCTGGATCTACGCCGCACACTGTCAGTCAGCCGCTCACGACTCCTTGACACTGTAGAACGAGCCAGCCACGGCGCCACCACGTGATCATCGATCTCTTCAATCACCTGTAAGCCCACCTATTGTCCATAGAATACGTCAGCAACGTCGTAGTACTACTCCTTGTGACGCAGCTCCAACCCCCGTGGGAACAACATCCGTGGCACCTGCTTCACATCGTGCCACATCACCAGCTGCATCAGCTATAGCGTTGGCTTCTTGTTCATCTCCTGATACTTTGACTGCACTGTAGGCTGCTCTCGTGTCGAGTGTTGCTGTTGCCTCCATGTTTGCAGCCAGAGCACGTGATGCACGTGCACCAGTGAGGACTGCCGCTGTTAGAGCCATTGAGACCTACACTACGGCTGCAGTGGATCAGGGGCCTCTGGCGACTTCTGCCGTCAATGTAGTGACCCAGATTGCTGCCACAACAGATGTAGTCGCATCAGTAACATCTGCAACGGCCACGTTGCTCTCCATTGCCGTCACCTCCATTCATATCTCCACTGCATTGGCTTTACCTTTGCCCTCCTCTTCATCTTTAGCGACTCGTCACATTCAGCTGTTGGTCAGAACTGGTGCAGCCATCTCCGCCCTGTCAGCTACAGCGCTGACATGAGTAACCTGCCTCATCGTCTCAACATCAGCCTCTGTTGCAGTTGTGGCTTCCTGAGCTGCAGTTCCACTTGTGCCGTTGCTCTCTTTGCGCCGCTGTGCTTGGTGAGCTTGGTCTCTCTCTCTTTCCTTTCCACCTCTGCGTTGGAATGCTTGTGCGTACAGGTTGTTGCCTTGCAGCGAACTCCCAATGCACTCGTAACCCAACATATTTCCCATGCCCACTGGGGCAAGGGAAACTCTGCCAAATTTTCTCGGCAGAGTCAAGTCACTGGCAACATGCCAGTTGACGATGACCAATACACGGCGTTGCAGGTTGAGCTGCAGCGTGAGTGCAATGCCCTGCAGGCTGCTCTCACTACTCAGCACGCTGCCGAGGAGAAGCTACGAGCTGAGCAAGCTGACCAAGAAACCTTTGCAGACCACATTGCTGACTTGGTCATTAACCGCCTTTAGCCCACATTGTGCAGCACTTCCTCTACCGGCATTGCTGCTGCATTTTCCACCTCACTCGCTTCCGCATCTGCCACCACTGGCTCTTCTCCCTCTCACCTTCTTACAGTCGCCACCACTGCCGGCGCAGCCGCAACCAAAGCACTCGCCCCGTTAGTGTAATGCAAACCTGACTTGAACTCTAACCCACCTCACTTCACCTCCACTCTCACCTTCCATTCTTGGGAGGTTCGCTTCAGTGCTTGGGCACAGGGGGAACAGCTATGGGAAGACTACCACGAACCCAATTCCTCTACCGCCCTAGTGTTTGTGCCTATTGAGTCTGAGTCTGCCCGTGCTGTTCGTGCCCTCATTCGTGCCAGACTCAACGATCTTACTAATGAAATCGGGTCCTACAATGCCGACACTGCACGCCTCACCATTGCTGACCCAACTGGTGTTTACGCACTGATCAAGTGACAAAAAACAATGACTGGCCATGCACCTCAGAGCGTTCTCACTGTCCAGTTCAACACGCTGTCCATGCGTTCTGAAGAGACTGCCGACGCCTACTGGGCTCGTAGTCTGCGGCTACTACGTGACCTCGAGAAGGTCGCTCCTGGTTGTTTCCCTACTGTCCTCTCCATTTTCAACAGCCTCATCCCGGAGCTCAGTGACATCTTCGAGAGGTGAAGGCCATTGAAATCGAACATCTGGCTGCCATGCCTGTCCCCTCTGATGCACCGCCTGGCATTGGTGCCTGTGGGAGTTCACCTCCCAACGCCTGACAGACTGGTGGAGCTCCCTGTAGAACAAACGCATTCATCGCGCCGTAGTTACAACAGCTATCACCGCACTCCCTTCTTCCCTTTCTTCTGCATCTCCATCATCCTCCTCCAATACTTCCACCACGAAGTCACATCTCTCGCTTCCCAAGAGGGTTGTCGGGGTGGGCGAGGTGGTAAAGTTAAAGGCCGAGGGAGTGCCTCTGGTGGTGGAGGGCAAGGAAGGGGTGGCAAGGGCCGCGGCACTGATAGTAGCACACCCTTATCTCTCTCCTCCAGTATACTCACATGCTGGAATTGCGGTGCCACCGGTCATGCACCACCCAAGTTCCCGGCGCCCCCTGATGATGCCCGCCTTGCCTCAACCATGCGAGCACATTGGGCACACTCCACAGGGGCGGGTGGAGGCTCTGCACATCTCTTAACCTCCACAGGGTCTGGTGGTGGCTCTGCGCACTCCCTCTCCTCCTCCATCGCTGCTGCCTATAGCACTTTCCTGACTTCATCACCTCCGCCCGCTCCCTCGGGTTGGCCCTCTGGGTTTGGCGGGCTTGTCTACTTTGGGCTGCCTTCTGGTTTCCACTCTCCTCCGCCGTGGGCGTCGTTCGCTCACATCTCCCAGCGCCCCTTGTTTGGGGTCCACATCACTGGAGCGTCTGAGGATACCCGCCAGCTGGACTCTGCTCTCTCCCATGTCGTCCACTAGCGCCATCTCCGTGATCAGGGAGGTGAGAGTGTGCATCTGGTTGAGACGGGGCTTGCGTGTGCCGTTGACTCGTCTCTTCATGGTCCATCCTCCGGTCATGTTCAGGGCTGTCCCCCAGTTGACGCCAGGTGGATTGAGCCGTGGCACTCCTATAGTTTGCCTTCTTGCCATCATGCGTGTGGTGAGCGCCTTCCCCCTCGCTTTGCCATTGCCACTATGAGTCGTGACCTTGCCTCTGTACGCGTGACGAGTGGCTTCTGGATCCTTGATTCAGGCGCCACCCACCACATGACTTCTTGTTGTTCCTCATTTGTTTCTCTCGGTCCCGTTGGCTCTGTTCGCTTTTTCCGCACCAGCACTGGTCAGCTCTTACTTGTCCAAGGTGTTGGGGTTGTTCCCTTTGTTGGCCCTGGGGGGAGCTCTTCCTGCCTGAGGTTCTGTACGTCCCCGCTCTTGAGCTTAGCCGACTTTCCGTTACGACACTTGACGACCAGGGCATGGACTTCTCCTCCAGTCGCGGCATTGCTTCTGTGTTGCATCGCACCACTGGCCGTGTCCTACTTTGTGGCACTCATTGTGACCATTTGTTCTGTGTGCCCTCGTTTGCGTCGCATCCCGTCTCGACTGCGCTGGTTCATGTTGCCTGCTCTCTCACTCCAGCACATGCGCACTTGCTCCATTGTCATCCCTCCCACATTCACACTGCTGCAGTTCATAATTTTCTCAAGGACAAGCCTGCTCATGGGCTTGATGCCGACACGTTTTCTGCCCCTTGTCGTACTGACTGTCTTGACTGTGCCCAGGGCAAAATGCACCGTTCCCCTTTTTCCACGTCGGAGTCCCGCATGTCTCACCCTCTTGATCTCTTGCATGCAGACGTCATGGGACCTCTTACCCATGATGCTCTCGGGGGGGTTGGCCGCTATGTCCTCTGTCTGACGGATGACTTTTCACGCATGCACTGGGTCTTTGCCTTTCAGCAAAAAAGTGATATCTGTCTCACACTGGAGTCCTGGCAGCCTCAGGCCGAACTGGCCTGTGGTCACCGTCTTAAAACTTTTCGTTTTGACCGTGGTGGAAAATTCATGGGTCCCACCGTCCACTTCTTGACGTCCTATGGGGTGTGTATGGAACCTTTGGTTCCCTACACACCCCAACAAAACGGCGTATCTGAACTCCGGAATCGCACCCCTGCTGACGGTGTCCGTACTCTCTTGAGTGAGTCCTCTCTCCCCCACGCCTTCTCCTTCGAGGCTGCGTCATACATGACCTGGGTCTGGAACCGTGTTCCCCATGGTCCCCTCCCTCGGCACGTCACCCCCTTTGAACGCTGGTACGGTCGTCGTGGTGACCTCCGTCTGGCTCGTGTACGGGGTTGCGTCGCTGCCGTCTGGTCGCCAGAGGACTTTTGTGACGGCAAACTGAGCCGTCGAGCTAGTCTCTGCACCTTTCTTGGTGTCTTCGCACTGTCCAAAGCATGGCGCTTCTGGGATCCTGACCGCTCCCGCGTCATTGNAAAGCGGCGTCTCTGATCGCTAGAATCGCACCCTTGCTGACGGTGTACATACTCTTCTCAGTGAGTCCTCTCCCCCCCACGCCTTCTCGTTCGGGGCCATGTCCTACATGACCTGGGTCTGGAACCGTGTTCCCCATGGTCCCCTCCCTCGGCACGTCACCCCCTTTGAACGCTGGTACGGTCGTCGTGGTGACCTCCGTCTGGCTCGTGTACGGGGTTGCGTCGCTGCCGTCTGGTCGCCAGAGGACTTTTGTGACGGCAAACTGAGCCGTCGAGCTAGTCTCTGCACCTTTCTTGGTGTCTTCGCACTGTCCAAAGCATGGCGCTTCTGGGATCCTGACCGCTCCCGCGTCATTGAATCGCGTGACACACTCTTCTTCGAGGACGTCTTCACTCGTGACCTGTCCCATGTCCCTACTCCTTCCTCTCTTTCCTCGCTTCGTTGGCTTGGAGGGGGTGTGTCTGTTCCTACCTCCGATCTCCTTGCGTCATCCTCTCCTTCACACACGGCATCCCTTACTGTCACTACCACGGACAATGAGGATGAGGACCTCTCTTCCTTAGAGTCCTTGTCCTCCCATGCCTCTTTTGAGTCGGCTGCATCTCAGCCCTCCTTGGATTCTGTGTCGCCCTTTCCGTCCGCTGGCAGTCCCGAGATCTTACACTCGGCACCCATTCCCACGCAGTCCCCTGTTCATTCGACTCCCAGCTCATCTCCTGACTCAGAGTCCCGTCCGGTGATTGACGCCACTGAAGGTGGAGCACCTCAGGCTCCAGTTTTTGGCCCTAAGCCCTACACTTGTGGGGGTAGACCACGTGCTCTTCAGTCCTCTCAGTCCTCTCGGTCCTCCCGTGAGCGCCCCAGATTCTCTGGGACTCCCGCTGAGTCTGTCCCTGTTGGCTCGTCCAAAGCCTCCCAGCCCACGAAGCGGGTCACGCACTCCAATGCCTCATCCTCCACAGCCAACACCTCAGCTCGACCCACTGGCCTTGATGCACTGGGCCTGTCTGTGAGTGTCGTGTATCCCAACTCGGCAGTGGGCTACGCTCTTGTAGCCCATGAGTTCCACAGTGCTCTCGAATCCTCCGCTGTAAGTTATGTTGTCGCATGCTTCACGACCTCTGGTCTTCCTACTCTCCCCCCAGAGCATGCCACTGTCCGGCAGGCTCGTGAGGCAGATGACGCTGACCTCTGGGAGAAGGCTATGTAGGAGGAGCTCACAACCCTCCAGGAGCATGGAGTCTTTGAGCTCGTAGACCTCCCAGCAGGCCGGAAGGCAGTATCTGCCTGGTGGGTCCTTTCGTGTAAGTTGAAGCCCGATGGGACAGTCAACCGGTGCAAGGCTCGCCTCACGGTGAAGGGTTTCTCCCTGGTTCCTGGGACTGACTTTGATGAGACCTTTACACCGGTCGGGAGGTACACCACTGCCCAAGCTCTGTTGAGTTTTGTCGCCCAGCACGACTGGGAATTGGAGCAAATGGATGTCAACAACGTCTTCCTGCATGGGAAGCTTGACGAGCAGATTTACTTAGTCTTGCCACCAAGCTTCACCGATGGCACAAACAAGGTCTGGCGACTGCGCAAGGCCCTTTATAGGCTCAAGCAGCTGCCATGTTGTTGGAACATGGAAATCTCCTCGACTCTTGAGCGGGAAGGTTACCATCGCAGCATAGTTGATCTGCCCTCTTCTTGAGTCTCCCATTAGAGCCATTCGTGGCCATTCTTGTCTACGTCAATGACCTGCTCATTACCTCACCCAGTCTTGCAGTGGTCCAGTCAGTGAAGAACCTGCTGCAGTGTGCGTACAAGATGAAGGACCTAGGTCCTGCACGGGTGTTCCTGGGTATGGAGCTTGAGCGTGACCGCCAGCGCAACACCCTACACGTACACCAGGCTGCATACATCCGCACACTGGAGGAGCGCTTTGCCTCCCTACTTGCTGACGTCCCCACCGCATCCACACCGATGACTCCAGCAGGTCAACGCCTGCTGAAGTCACTCAATTCAGCGTAGCTAGGGGGGATTGTTGATTTCACTGACTATCTCAGTGTGGCCGGCTCCCTCATGTACCTCGCTACCACCACTCGGGCGGACGTTGCCTTCTCGGTCAACTTCGTGGCCGAGTTCTCCCAACGGGGTCGCCAGAGACATCTCGAGGTTGCATTACACGTTGTCTGCTATGCATTGTCCACTGCACGTGTAGGACTGTGCTACCATGCTCAGCTCTCTGTGGTGGTAGACGCATTCACAGAGAGTGACTGGGTACATGACACGGATGCTCGTAGCCTGACTGGTTACATCTTTCTCGTCGGTGGGACCGCTGTCTCTTGGAAGAGTGGAAAACAGGGCTGTGTTGCTTGAAGCTCCAGTGAGGCAGAGTACATGGCACTTGGCGTAGGTACGTGTGAGAGTGTATGGCTATCCCGCCTGTTGCAACAGTTGCGTGTTCCCATTCGTTGCATCACTCTATGCTGTGACAACCAAAGTGCAAAGGCAATTGCCGAGCACGATGGCATACATCATTCTCGCACAAAGCACATCAACATTGAGCATCACTTTGTAAGTGAGCGCATGCTGCAAGAGAAGTTCAGGTTGTCTGGGTCGACACTCGTTAGCAACGTGCAGACTTCCTTACCAAAGCTCTTAATAGTGGCATGTTCAAAGCGGCTATATATGATGTTGGTCTGCTGCGCTCTCGTGATGCACCTGGTTGACGTGAGTCCTTGTTCCTCAGTCTTGTGCCATGCTCCTTGTTCTATGTGTGTATGGGCTATACTTCTGTGGCTCATGGGGGAGTGTTGGTTGTAGTTGTGACACACGCAAGTGCCCTCTTGCCTCTACGCGCGCACACACACACACACACACACACACACACACACACACACACACACACACACACACACACACACACCACGTCACTGCTGGTGATTGATCTCAACTGAGGCTCCTTGGTGCAAGGCTATGACGCAACATGGGGTGCATTGTGGTGGTGACACTATCAAGTCGTCAAGTGGTGACCGCAACACTAATGTCATCCTCATGGCAAGCCTTAGTTTAGTGATGACTCTACATGCCAAAATGGGGGATACACTTGTAGAAGTGCATGCTTGTGATTTGACATAATTCCTACTCACGTGAATGCTTTCAGTGTATTGAACCGGGTTGCTGATCCCTCAGGACCACACGTCCGGTTTACACCGGCGTGTGAGAAACCGCCTGGAGCTTGTTCGCTCTAGGGGCAGGTTCGATCCCCGGGTGGCGTCCGGGCCCCACGTTGAGTGATTTGAGTGGGTGGCCTGGTCAACCGGTACTAACCACTTCGTTTGCTTGGTACTTGTTACACTTCTTCTTACTCTAAGTGAGCTTGCCCCCAATCCATGGTGTCATCCCGTCACTCGCTTGCTTCCTAGCTTGCTTAGCAACCTAGGCTACCTACAAGCACCGGGTGGCAGCAGCAGCCTTGTCTCGCTACCCATCTGTACTAAAAAAAGAGGAGAATGAGCTGGCAACAGCTCGCAGTAGCGGCTATGAGCAGTTGCAGCGCGTAGCGGCAGCAGCAGCTTGCAGCAGTTGTGGGATCAGCAGCCGCGAGTATTTACAGCAACGTAGCAGCAGCGGAAGAAGTAACGACAGTTGTACAATAGCAATGGCGGTGGCTACAGCAGTAGCAGCAAGTAGTGCTGATGCGCAGCACTACTGCACAACACTACTGCTCAGCACTTCTTCACTGTACTACTGAGCAATTGCGTAAAACCTACGCAGCACTGCACAAAAGCAATGCAAGGTTGTGCAACCCCTACGCAATATCACGGAGGGGGTGATGCGGTCATCCCCACCCGTCACGCGGAGTCCGTGTGACTTAAAAAAAATTTCACATTATCATTAGCTATGTTGACATCAACATTTTTGAGGTCAAAACGCCAATCTATCTCAACGTTTCAAATCCTTGAGAAATGCTCTCGGTTTTGTGTTCAAAGGGTTTTGGCGTTTGACTCGATACTAAGCACTACGATGTCGCTTGTGCGTGACAAGGAAAAGGGGCTAGGAGACCCCTCATTTTCCTCCTCTTTGGGCATTTTGAGCCCACATTCGCAGTCACTCACGATCGACGAGCTTCGTCGATCGCAGGTCAAGATGCGCCGGCAATAGCAATGGCAATCTGACGCATTACACGAGATCGCAGAGTTATTACGGGGCCACTCAGGGGCCCAATAGCAGCAACTAGGAGGACCTTTTGGAATTGCACCATCCGTTGAGTAGTCTACACCCCATATAGCACTGCGGCCTCAGCACCCTTCATCACAGTTCGACACCTGGGATGAGGAGGAGATGGAGGATGACACACGCGAGGATGAGATTTTTGCCCTTGAGGAGCACATTTACGAGCTACGTCTGGGGCCACAGCCTCTTACCCCACCACATTCTCACTGACATGATCAGGCACATCGTTGAGTGGCGTTCACTTGTCGTGGCGTTTCTCTCACTGGTGGTCTCCTTATACCCAGTCCACCATCGCTTGAGCCTGAGGTCACCCTCTCTACGAAGCGGCGACCAAATGACTTTGAGACATCTCCACCCCATTCTGATAGCGAAGAAGGATTCGATTTCTCGGAGACCTTGTTTCATGTGTGGGCTGATTCTGAGGGTGACTGGCCTTACTACCATTGCCAGTACCAGACTCGCGACCCTCACCAGGTCCAAACTGTCCATTGGCCTGAGGCAGACGGACTAGAAAAGAGGGTTGTCAGAATAACACCTGGCGTACGCTCTCAGCATTTCATCTAGAAGAAGATATCACCCTGGAGATCACGGTTCTGCACTGAGCAGCTCCAAGGAAATCACTTGCTAGCCACTATCTCCACTTAACACTTGGTCACTTTCGCGCGAGGTGCTAGTCAAAGACTAACTCCTGGGGCTCAGACCAAACAGTGTCTTCCTTAAAACATTCCTTAGTTGGAAAACTTTGTGAGGAGCATCTAAGGCCAAATTGTGTAATTAGAACGAGGAATGAGCCTCGTACATATCGTGCTAGGCCTGGGTTTTGAGGTGTGTGGGTATTGGCACTTTTCGGGTGGCCACTCCTAACCACCTCACCAGCTCGCCAATCGGCGCATCCATTGACCGCCAAGTGGCAAATCCTCCTCATGCATGGAGAAATGTCTAAGAAACTTCCCCTGTGCGGGAAGTTCAACAACCTTCCAGCGCAACCGCTCTCTCTCCAACTCTTCTTTACGGCCTGGCACATTGGCACCACTTGTTGAATGTTATGCACCTTGTCCACTGGCTAGCTGGCTGGTTGCACGAAAAGACAAGGCATGCACTACTCTATGGAGTACGCCCCCTTGGTCTGTTTTGAGATAGGTCAGGAATGCACTGCCCATAATGGGTATCTCCCCTGGAGATCATCATAGGAAACACAACATCGTGGCCTAGTTGGGACAGGCGCCGGAGCTCATGGGTCGCGGCCTCAAACCCCGCGATGGCCACATTTTTCTTTGTATCCCTGAATGGAACAGGAAGCTTCTAGGATGCTGACTAGAGCCTGGCTTGAGGATGACACTTGGCGGTCTTAGGACGCGCCAAGTAGGACTGTAGGTTGAGGTTGGTTCCTGTGGAACCACTATGAGCAGAAGCATTAGCAATGCTCTGCAAGTATGAAAGCTTGTGCCCTGCATGCCTCCATTTACAGTTCTTGCCTTTGAGACTCCTCACAGAGTGTCTAACTAAGGGTAGATACTAAAGACCTTTATGCAGACTTCGTGAGGTTGCAAATCAAACGAACCTAAAGTGTGGATCCCTCGTTGGAGGGTGATATGTTATCTTGGTTGAAATACTAAGAGCGGTTGGCGGCCTCTCATGTCGGGATCCGTTTTCTAGACCGTTGCTATCCGGCGCATTGACAAAGGGTTATGGGCCCACACTTCTGGTTCTAAGGCACGCTTCCAAGACCGACTCGCGCGTCGTCTTGCAGGGTGCACAAGTATAAGGACACGAAGATCGAACGGCTCCAATCTGCTCCATCGGCTCCATCGGCTTCTTCATGTAGGGTGCGCGCACTTGGTGGACTAGGGGACAAGAAATAGCTTTATCCATGTTGGACAAGACCCTCGAGCCCCAACGGCGTAAAGCTCTACCCCTTTTAGAAGGTGGTATGATCCCGAGTCCGTTTTCTCACGACGGCACCATCGCCTTAGGCGATCATCGACAGGAGGGATATGCAACGGAACCAACTGCACCTTTGACAATGGTTGTAGTCAGCAGCCTGATCAGCCTTATCGGCCTTGACGAAGCAGAGTAGTAGCAAAGTAGAGAAGACGAGAAACCGCCAAAAATGGCAGATCCAAGTCAAGCCCGCCTTGAGGCGGGTATGTCAAAATTCACGGGGACAGGTTTTCCCTTATGGAAATGGGAGTTTGAGATTTTCATGAATGTGCGTGGCTACCTCGACATCCTAAAAGGGACCGAGACAGCACTTGCCGATGCGACAGTGACCATGCATGCGGCTGACCTTGCAGCATGGACGATGAAGAACAACATGGCTCGCGCCATACTTGTGACATCCATAAACAAGACTCAACACTCCCACATAACAAGATGCATGTTGGCTACAGAGGCCTACACAAATCTCTCACGTGTGCATCGATCAAACTCCCTAGCAAACCGACTCTTCATCTTCCAAAGGTTGATGTCGACGAGGGTGAGCGAAGCCAGAATTGATACCCGTATTTTTGCAGTCATTCGACAACGTGTTGCAGGAGGTCCTCCAACATGCGCGCCATGATCCTTATGATGGTGATACCGAGAAGCTGGGGGTACTTGATCACCGTATTTGGTGGTTGGAAGGAGGCAGATGAGACGTATGAGGCTGTCACAGAACACGTCCGCAACGAGTCCATGTGACACACTTGCAATGAGGCAAAACGATTAGCCTATGCCTCTCGCTTTGGTGGACAAAGTGCAAGTTCTCGCTCCAGTCAAGGCAATAGCGGAAGCGGTGGCAGCAAAGGGAAAGGCAATGGTGGTGGGAAGAGTTCCAAAAAGCCCGGAAACTGTCGCAAGTGTGGCAAGGCTGGGCACTGGGGCAGGGACTGGCGTAGTCCTAGGAAAGAAGGCGTGAACAAAGGTGGGAAGGAGAAGAAGGAGCTTACCAAGATGATGGTTGAAGGGTTGCCCATGAAGGGGGCAGCCCTCCTTAGGCCTAGGGCATTTTCCCGTGACTCGGGCACCAACCATCACTCATCAAAAGAGAAGGGTGGAGTTGTCTCCACGGTTGAACCTGACATGCCCATCAAGTGTGCAAACGGCGGCGTCGTCCAAGCCATGGGCAAAGGGGACAAGGTGATCACGTTCAACGTAAGCGGTGTAGAGAAGGCATTCAACCTTCAAAAGGTGGTGTACATGCCCTCCTTCAGAGCAAACCTGCTTTCGGTCTCACAAGTTACCGACAACAACATGACAATGGTGTTCACCAACAAGGACGCCGTGGCCCAAAAAAATGAGGACATCAAGATTTTGAATAACAAAGATGACCTCATGCTTCAAGTTCCAAGAGTCAACGGCCTCTACGTACTTCAAATGAAAGTTACCAAGGATTCGGATGAGGGACTGCCATGTGCCACCAAGAAAGTAGCATCAAAGTTAAAAGATGCACCATCGGCGAACGCTGCGGCCGCCACATCAACCAAGGATACTGACCCTGAGCTTTGGTACCGGCGATTTGGCCATGTGGCCAATAGCACGCTGTAGAAGATGCAGGAGCAAGAGGTATTCCGTGGAATAGAAGGGTGAACCATGAAGCATGGAGAAGGGTGTACGTTGTGTGAACCGTGCCTCCAAGAAAAAGCAAATAAGAAGCAGTTTTGGAGAGGAGGTCAATGGGCGGAGAATGTCTTGGACCTCATCCACAGTGACGTGTTTGGACCCTTTGGCACGATGTCTAACAAAGGAAGCAAGTACTTCGTGACCTTCATTAACGACCACAACCGAAAGTTGTGGATCTACTTCCTCAAAACAAAGGGAAAGGTCAAGGAGAAGCTCCTGGAGTTCATCGCCATGAAAGAGCGACAAACGTCCAGGAAGGTGAAGACGCTCCAAAGTGACAACGGGGATAACTACGAGGCATGCAAGCCTTGGCTAAAGCATCATGACATTTTCCACGAGCAAACCACCCCTTACAACCCCCAAAGCAATAGCGTGGCCAAGAGGATGAACAAGACCCTACTCGGCATGGTGCAAAGCATGCTTTTCGACGCCAAGCTCCCACCTCGATTTTGAGCTAAAGCTACAACAATGGCCTGCTACCTCTTGAACCTCACACCAGCAACCGCCTTGCAAAAGCGTGGAAAGGAGCAGAACAAGCAGCTAAACACCCCACAAGAAGCATGGTCAGGAAAGAAACCCAACACCTCTCATCTTAAGGTATTCGGATCAACTGCGTGGGTGAAGATCCAGTCGGGAGAAGGTGGAGGTAAGCTGGACACACGTTCCAAAAAGTGCGTCAGGGTTAGGTACGACACGTCACACAAAGCCTATAGGCTTTGCGACGGGGCAGCAGGCAAGCTCTTGAGGAGGCACGATGTTGAGCTTGATTAACACACCCTTGGAAAGGAAGAGCGACTGGACCCGATCCTCGCTCCAAAGTCGGGAGATTGGATACTGTTGCTTGAGTCCGGAGACCAAGCACCCAACAACTGGCTCGCTTTGCCAGCAGGTGGTGGGAATGGGAGAGCAGCTACACATGATGATGCAGCATCTGACATGGACGCAGATACCGAGGTGTCTGGGGCTTCTGAGTCTGATTTGGAGTCTGACGAAGACAACGACGACGACAAGATACCACCACCTGTGGAAGCACCAGATGCAAAGTAAGAAGCCGCACCTGCACCCCATTGCAATTTGCGACTAAAGAAAGCACCTTTGCCGTATGAAGATGATTCGATTGGCCTTAGCTGGTCGTGCATAGCTCAGGGAGAGCCATCCACAGTTGCGGATGCGATGAATGGCCCGGATGCGGCCAAGTGGAAGGAGGCAGTGGACAGTGAACTCCGGTCCATTGCCAAACCCCGCATGTGGTTGCTGGTGGATAGACCCAACAAGGCCCACGTGGTGGGATCCAAGTGGGTCCTCAGAGTGAAGAAGAAGCAAGATGGAAAAATTGAAAAGTTCAAGGTGAGGGTAGTGGCAAAGGGGTTTTCTCAATGCCTGGGCTCTGAGTACGA
>SZWC01016565.1:33523-44069 GCA_023375785.1 Penium margaritaceum | reverse complement strand
ATGGAAGACTCACTCCTAAGGGTTAGCTTACATCCCTGGCATTGATTTTGATGAGACAATTTCACCTGTTGGATCCTACACCATGGATCGCACCCTCCTCAGCTTGGTCCCATAACATGAAGAAGCTTGAAAAGATTGACACCAGTACCTCCGCTTTATCTTGTAAGTTGGGTGAAATCCACATGGTCCAGCTGTGTGCTGTCACTGATGCCGCCAACAAGTTGTGGTAGCAATACGAGGACTTGTATGGACTGAAGCAATCTTACCACAATTGGAACATGGAGGTCACAAAACCCCTGGGGGGGGGAGGTTGCCAAAACGTTTTTGGCCCTGCGTAGTTTTGCAGTCCTTTGTTCTTGCCTCTTATTGCATGATCTGATGTCGTATTCCCTATCAACGACTAGGCATAGTTTTCTCAGAGTCCATGAGTGTGCCATCTTGAGACTACCACCAGCGTGGAACGCTTTGTCCTCTCCACTGAACATTTTTGATGTGCTCATAGGATTAGAAAAATGCTTTGGATTTGGGAAGGAATTCTCAAGCAGGATGAGGCCTTGTCTTGCCGGCATAAGTGGTACACAACTCATTTGTTTCATTGACGTAGCATTCAATGCAAATTCCCCATGTTTAAGACTCGCAAATCATGTTAGAACCTACTACAAGTTCCGAGTGAGTATGCATCCTGCATGATCTTGGAGATCNCATGCATCCTGTTTCTTCACTTTCCTTGTCACAAACTGATGCAGCCACCCTTGTCTTGCTCATGGATTCTCGCCTGCAAGTTCATGTTGTGCAGGTGGTGCAGGTAAGCGCAACTTCTTTACATCAATGAGGTGTTGTAATGCTTCCACTGGGTTGCTTGGTGTTTTAGCTTGTGTCTCATCCAACGTGTTGCAAAGGGATTCACGTTATGTGTCCAAAGGTAGAAGATGTGTCAACGATGTTCATGATGAAAATATGAGGGATGAAGGAGGCATAGTTCCTCACCTTGAGGTAAGTGCAGGAGACATCAGCTTAACATCATACAGATCTTTCTTGCTAAGATGCATGCTATATTTCCATGACTACAGATAGCGAGACCGCTGCCACCTGGTTCATTAAAACTGGTACCACCCATGACATAACCTGCAGTTAGTGGAAGCTCATGAGGGTGAGAGCATGAGGGAGCCAAGGAGTAAGATACATCATAGATTTGAAGAAACGAATCTAAAAAAAAAAAAGAAAAAACTGAGCCTCCCTCGTGCACCATGCACAAGGAGAGCTGGTTGCCACCTCCAAGGTTGAGCCAGACCTCATTGGAATAAACCGAGAGCGGCTGCTGCAGGAAACTTCTTGCAGCATGACCCTTGTAGTATCAGCAACTGGTCTCTGCCCAAGCACAACCACAGTCCACACAATGCATGCAACAGTGTTCCACATCATCCTAAAGTTCACGTTGGCATGAAGCGACATGTTGTGAGATTTTGCACCACTATAATCCAATTTAAAAGTACAGTGAGCTGCCAGCTGGCCCAACGTCACGAACCCTTCTCTTGTAGGCCCCATCCATTTAGTGCTGCAGCCATGTTTCTTTACGCGCATGCGGTGGTACATGTGTGTGGAGGCAAGTGGATAGTGATAACCCTTAGCAAGTTCGCATTTACGTACCTCCACTTCTGCTCTGACTGAAGAAACCCCTGGAACTGAGTGACCTTGGCACCTTTTCTTCCATCACAGCTCTTCCATGTATATGTTGAAAAGTTGTCCCTCCGCATGCCCAAGTGCGGCGCCTGGGAGCGCGGACAAGCCGCCAGAAAGAGGAAAATCCGCGCCGGCGGATCTTATGGCTCAAGGATTGCTCGGATGCTAAAATAGATGATTTCCCCTAAAAGTTGACAGGTTGCTAGATCCGGTGGAAGCTGTTTCACTAGAATCGGACAAGTATCGANATCGACCCAAAATTGGGCAAGGTACGTGGAAACAGCGCAGGGGACCCATACATCACGTGCAATGGGATCTGCACCTCATGAAAGGCGCTTCGAATGTGAAGGAAGGCGCTACACTGTGTGGCGGTGTCAGGCTTCTGTGGTAGGTAAGACTTTTGCTTTAGCAAGCATAACTTGGGCTACTCTTGGCCGAATCACACGTAGTTTGGTGCGTTGGAAAGCTCATGACTAGCCCTATGAATTTTTTATCATTTCCATGTTAAAAAAATTACGCCAACTGACGATACTCCCTTCACAAACTGACTGTCTTTAAATTTCTTCTCACATAGCGTGAGGCGACCACAAAGCTCATGCTCACTCTCCGATTTGCCCAAAACAGAAGACTTAAACCACCAAGAGAGACGGTCAAACAAACTTTGAGACCGCACCATGCGGATTCCCTGACAAAGGGTTATGGGCCCACGGATTTGATCAACTCCAACGTTTGCGTCATCCGTAGCTCACAGGACCGTCATCGTGGATGACAACGTGAAATTCTGAGAACCCGTAGGAGTAGAAGCTGCGCAAATGGCGCAAAAGGAGATGCAGCCCATTCAGAAGGATGCAGGCGGCCCGGGCTTCAGGCGGTGGAGGTGGCAGATTGAGCTGCACCTTGTGCATAAGGGGCTGCTAGACATCATGTTGGGAGTGGAGGTTCTCATAGATGCAACTGCTACGGACGTGGAGAAGCAGGCATTGGAAAAGAAGAACACAGAGGCGCTCGTGCTCTTGGTGTCTAGGACAGCCGAGTCATAGTGGGGCTACTTCCAAGGCTACAAGCTGGCAGCCAAGGCTTGGCAGAAACTTTGCACCATCCACCAATCTAAGTCGCTCCTGAATAAAATCTTCGCAATGAAGCGGCTCCTCATGGTGAGAATTGAGGAGGGAGATGATGCCATCTCTTCCATGCAGTAGATCAAGTCGTTCGCCTCATAATGTAACGACGTGGAGTGAAGATCGACACATAGCTATAGGTGATGGCCCTCCTCATGGCCTTATCTGACAGTTCGGGTCCACTCATCACCGTCCTCGGAGGATGGTCAGAGGACAAGCTCACTAATGGCGTGGTCAGAGAATACATCCGCAGTGAGGCGCAGTGCTAGAGCTGCGGGAAGTCCTCTTCTTCCTCATCGGCCCTCGTCACCAAAACACGTGGTGGCAGAAGTGGGGGCAGAGGAAGCACCGAAAGCGCATCCACAAGAACAGCGCCAAGAAATGTGCATGCCGTAACCGCAGCAAGGAGGGCCATTCAGCCCGTGAGTTCTCAAAGGAGGCAAAGACCAGCAGCAAAAACAACTAGGGCAAGTTGCTCCTCAACAACAATAAGAACCATTTCCTGAAGAAGGCCAACAAGTGGTTCCTAGATTCCGGGGTGGAGGAGCAAACCCAGGTGAGAAGGTGGGGTTCGTCACCTACGAGAAGTCCTCTAAGGCAAAGGTGGTCGCGAACGACAAAGTCGAGCTGGCGGTCGGCCAAGCCGTCGTGGAGGTGGAAGTCATGGTGGGCGGTAAGAAAGAGTTGTGCGGAATCCGTGTTGTGCAGCACGTCCCCGACCTGGCTGACATTTGGAGTGCCAACCACTTGAAGGACATAGGGTATGAGGTACACTTCCGCAAGAAAGGTGCAGTGGTGCGCATCGAAGGCGACGGCATGGTCGTGCTGGAGGCAAAGCACAAGGGCGGTCTCTTCATCGTGGGGACCAAGGTTATTCCCGTGGCATCAGATGTAATAGATTCGCAAGAGCGCATGGTTAACATGGCCAAGGGAGGAAGCGCTAACCTAGAGCTCTCGCACCAATGGTTAGGGCACTCGGCACCCGCAACCGTTAAGGAAATGGCAAAGTGCAACATGGTGCACGGCCTCGTCATCAACGGTGTAGCATACATGGCAATAGATGCAGGAGAACACAAAAAGTGCAAGCCTTGCATTTTGGGCAAGGCACGGCGTAAGCCGTTCAGCAAGAATGCGAAGGAACTGCTAGAGGGCGTGCACAGCAATGTGTGCACACCATTCAAAACGCCGTCAAACAGCGGCCTGAGATACTTTGTCACCTTCATCAATGACTGCAGCAAGAAGCTTATCGTGTACTTCACGAAGTGGTCAGGCGAGGTCCTGGACCGGCTGAAGGAGTACGTGGCAGTGGTGGAGAGGCAGACTGGCCGGCGGGTCAGAGTGCTACGCAGCCACAATGGCGGAGAGTACGTGGGTTGCAGTGCGTGGATGAAGCAAAAGGGCATCAAGTGGGAACCCACTTCGCCATACTCGCCACTGTCCAATGGTGTGGCAGAGCGGGTATACCAGATGCTGCTAAACATAATGTGGACAATGCTTGTGGATGCGGGGTTGCCGCGAGGGTTCAAGGTAGAGGCTATTTACACCCCAAGCTACACCATCAACCTCACCCCAATAGCTGTGCTGAAGGGTAGGGGCAGGTGGAAGACGCTGCAAAAGTGGACACGAGCCAAACGTGGCGCACCTGAAGGTTTTCGGCTCGAAGGTGCATGTGATAGTGCAGGCAGCGTAGTCACACGACAACAAGCTGGAACCGCGGGCAAAGCCATGCTTGTTCCTCAGGTACAAGAGCGTGCAAAAGGTGAACCTACTTTGGGATCCACACACGCAAGAGATCATCCGCAACTGTGATGTCGAGTTCAACAAGCAGCAGAGCTTTAGCTATAGCAGCAACAACATGAGCATCAAAAACACTCCAAAACAAGGGGACTTGTTCCAGCTCCTTGACTACGAGGAGGAGCCGGCAGACACGGAGATCGAAGATGCGGCGTTGGAGCTTGGCGGTCCAACAGGAGTAGCAGCCGACATGGAGAACTCCGATCACAATGTAGCAGGGCTGGAGATCCAATGGAACGATCCGTCAAAGGAGGCACCACGGGTGCCAAAGCACGCACTCCTGGCGGAGTTCACGTTGGACGTCCGAGAAAATTCCTCCGGATGTGCTTCCTGTCCGGTCTATGATTCGTCAAAGCGGGAGAGATCCGTGGGGAGCCATCTGGTCGATAATTCACTGGAGCGGGCAGAGAAAGAAGAATCATAGCAGAGCGATGAGACGCCACCAAAACTGTCGCGCTGCAGCGGAAGGCAGCCGAGAGTGAGGAAGCGTTTCAATGCAGGCACCGGTCGATGGATCAGCATGACGTGGTGCATGCTGGCTGCATCAACAGAGTAGAAGACTATACAAGAGGCGCTTGTGTGGCCCGATGGGAAGCAGTGGGACATTCCCATAAAGTCGCAGTTGAAGTCCATTGTAGAAAATGACACGTGGGAGCTTGTTGACAAGTCAAAATATGCCAAGGTCATCGGCTGAAAGTGGATCTTCAAGACCAAGTTCACAAAATAAGGTGTGGTGGATAAGTCTAAGCGCGGCTCTTGGAAAAAGGGTACGCACAGCGTAAGGGCGAGTACTATAATGAGACATTTGCCTCGTCTCTAAGTCCACAAGCATTCGATCGGTCCTTGCGGAGGCAGTCGCGAAGGATATGGAACTCCACCAGATGCACGGAAAGACGGCCTTCCTCAACGATAATATTAACAAAGAAATTTGCATGGAGGTTCCAGAGGGGGTGGAGACTCTAGAGGGCTAGGTTTGCAAGCTGCAGAAGCCCTTGTACGTGCTAACACAATCGCATCGATGCTGATACCAACAGATGGACAACTTCATGGCACAACTCGGCTTTAAGCATTGTGAGGTGGATCACAGCATGCACGTGCAGCATAGCAAGAAGCTCCATCAGATCGTTGCAATCTATGTGGACAATCTCATCTTGTGCTCCTCTGACCTGCCGAGCCTACAGTAGCTGAAAGAGTAGCAGAGCAGTAGGTTCCAGATGTCGGACATGGGGAAGCTGGTCTTCCACCCCTAGGTGAGCATTGCGCGGAATCGGAGGGTGCGCATGCTTGAGCTCGGATAGGCCAAATACGTGGCCAAGTCTCTGAAGCGGTACGACAGGGAGGATTGCAAACCANTGTGTAGTCCTGTCTCCACGAGAAACTGTGGCAATGGCGCCGCAAAAAAAAAGAGCGGGAGAATATGGCAGTGGTGCCCTACCAATCGGCAGTGGGCAACCTCATGTACACCATGGTGGTGACTAGACCAGACCTGGCCTACGCGGTAGGCCAAGTGAGCAGGTACGTTGCTGACCCAAGGTGACTACAATGGCACACGATCAAGCGCATCCTCCGGTACGTGCAGACAACACGGCACACGCGCCTGAGGTTTGACGGCACAATGCGGGCGTACCCTGTGTGTCTGGTCTGCTACATGGATGCAGAATACGCTAGGGATGTGGAAAAGCAGAAGTCCACATCCGGCTACGTGTTCTTCCTTTCTCGTGCAGCGGTCTTGTTTTACTGCAGGAAGTAGGAATGAATCACCACCTCCAAAGTAGATGCAGAGTTCATTGCGCTAGCAGAGGCGATCAAGGACGCAGTGTGGCTCCGGAGGTTGCTGGAGGAGCTAGGCGTGCCATAGCTGGATCCTATGGTGGTGCAAGAGGAAAACACCTGCTCCATCTCCCTGACCAAAAACCCGACACAGCACATGAGGATGAAGCACATTGATGTGCGTTATCACTACGCACGAGTCATGGTCGAGAAGGGGCAGGTGGTGCTGTAGCACTACATTACGCACAACATGCTTGCAGATTGCTTGACCAAAGCGCAATCCGCGGGCCGGCATGCGATGAGCGTGGCCGGACTTGGGATGACTAGCTATGATGGGCTGGAGGGTGTTGCGAAGGATGGGTGAGAGCAAGCAGGAGCAACGGGCATGAAAGGTGCAAGGGGGAGAATGTTGAAAACCCCCTTGCACCTGCCAAGATTTTGAAAACCCTCTTACTTAAGTGTAGATTTGGAGGTATAGTCACATCCTCCCCCTTTCATACACAACACGTTCAGTGCATTAGACATGTGCATTTTTGTAGTTTCCTTGTAGTTATGTTGGGACGCAGTCGTCTTCTATTCACATGAAGAACTGTGAAGTGTCTACCTTTGCCATGAGACCTGAATGAAAAGCATGAACCAAAAAGAAGAACCACAGGACGTAAACAATGTTTCCCTTAATGGACATTTTACTGTCCACGAAGTTGATGCATGTTTATTTGTAGGTGGCAGGAGTGGACCTGTGTCATTCAAACCTTTTTTCAACATACTCATTGCGATCAAGAATTTTTATGCCATACGTTCCGAAATCTTCTTTGAGTCCCTCGCTACCGGAGTTCGGCCCTTCCCCCCCACCCCTCCAAAGCAAAGAGCGTATCGGCTCTTATAGCGGGCTGTGTATGGTGATGAGCCTTGAATTGTTCACTAGTGTATTGTACACTGGTGTACATTATAGGATGTCCATCAAATACACTCGACCAATACATATTTACTATCAGGGGGCGAAGGTCAGAGTCGGTGGTCCCCCCCCCCTGTGGCGAGCATGCATTGCTACAGTGTGGCTAATGAGTGTATTCATTTTGTGCGATAGAAAACAACAAAAGTACACTTGTGTATTCAAGGCCGAGAGTCCATGTACGCACTTGCATCACTCATCTTCACCAATGGACGGCGCCAATGTAGCTCTCAAGTTCTCATATGGAGAGAATGTATGACAAGACGGTCACAATTTACTCGCAAGATATGTTCTCAACAATTTCAATCACTCACTTGCTATCGAACGCTGCCCCCCCTCCCCCTTTCCCCCTTGCACAAGGCAACAAGTGTATGGAGACAGTGTAGCACGGCGTGTATGGCACTGGCCATTGTAATTGTTTTATACGTGTATTTTACACTAGTGCACATTTTAACATGTCCATCAGATGCACTCACCCAATGGGGGGGAGAGCCATTGCTCCATCTACCCCCCCCCCCAAAAGGCTAGAATGTATGAGAAGATTGGAGCTGGTCAGTGTGTCTTTGCTTGTGTGATGGAAAACAAAATATGATCTTGTGAATTTAAAGTCAATAGGTTATCCACAAACAACCATCGCCAATCGTCGGTAATCAGCGATCGGCTGTATCATGTACATTAGTGTTTTTCTTTTGTCGATCACGTAGACTGGATACACTGGCAAGCTACACTTCACTAATGCACTCCACCATTTTGGGGGGGTGAGGCGAGGGGTCATCCGGAGTCCAAGCTCCCCCCCATCCCCCCAAGATAGGTCGATTGTATTTGCAAAGTGTATCTGGTCGGTGCGTGGATTCTGTGTGATGATAGAAAAACAATCCACTAATGTATTNTCCCCCCCACCCCTCCAAAGCAAAGAGCGTATCGGCTCTTATAGCGGGCTGTGTATGGTGATGAGCCTTGAATTGTTCACTAGTGTATTGTACACTGGTGTACATTATAGGATGTCCATCAAATACACTCGACCAATACATATTTACTATCAGGGGGCGAAGGTCAGAGTCGGTGGTCCCCCCCCCTGTGGCGAGCATGCATTGGTACAGTGTGGCTAATGAGTGTATTCATTTTGTGCGATAGACAACAACAAAAGTACACTTGTGTATTCAAGGCCGAGAGTCCATGTACGCACTTGCATCACTCATCTTCACCAATGGACGGCGCCAATGTAGCTCTCAAGTTCTCATATGGAGAGAATGTATGACGAGACGGTCACAATTTACTCGCAACATATGTTCTCAACAATTTTAATCACTCACTTGCTATCGAACGCTGCCCCCCCTCCCCCTCTCCCCCTTGCACAAGGCAACAAGTGTATGGGGACAGTGTAGCACGGCGTGTATGGCACTGGCCATTGTAACTGTTTTATACGTGTGTTTTACACTAGTGCACATCTTAACATGTCCATCAGATGCACTCACCCAATGGGGGGGAGAGCCATTGCTCCATCTACCCCCCCCCCCCAAAAGGCTAGAATGTATGAGAAGATTGTAGCTAGTCAGTGTGTCTTTGCTTGTGTGATGGAAAACAAAATATGAGTTTTTGAATTTAAAGTCAATAGGTTATCCACAAACAACCATCGCCAATCGTCGGTAATCAGCGATCGGCTGTATCATGTACATTAGTGTTTTTCTTTTGTCGATCACGTAGACCGGATACACTGGCAAGCTACACTTCACTAATGCACTCCACCATTTTGGGGGGGTGAGGCGAGGGGTCATCCGGAGTCCAAGCTCCCCCCCATCCCCCCTAGATAGGTCGATTGTATTTGTGAAGTGTATCTGGTCGGTGCGTGGATTATGTGTGATGATAGAAAAACAATCCACTAATGTATTGACATTTGATGGCATCCGTACACAGATGAAAATGGTCACCACGTAGTCAAGATATTACTCCCCCCCAATGACTGAATGTCGTAGGGCAGTGTATGAGGGCGTGTATTGTGCTGACCATGTTGTTTTTCACTAGTGTTTTGTACATTTTTGTATCTTCTTACATGTCTATCACGTATCTTTTTACACATGCGCAAAATACAGTCCCACGATACACTTTGATGATTTAGAGGTGGGGCTCGGTCTCTTGCTGACCCCCCCCCAAAAGGTTGGAGTGTATCGGTGAAGTGAATCTGGTCAGTGTACCTGGTTTTTTTGCTTGAATAAAAAAACACCAATGTGTTGGGGGATCATCGCTTGTACATACTCAAAATCCGTCAGTATACGGATGTTAAGGATTACAATATAATGGGATAAGTTCGTAAACGGCAATAACAAACTTTCTTCACATACTGACCGCCCACATTTGATAATAGACGGTTTTGACAACAAACTGTTTTGAGAAGTTTATGTGATAGTGAAGCAAGACGACATCAAATTGGTCACCACGTGGTCGCCCTTCCCCCAAAGTAATAATGTATTTGATGTGTAAAACAAGATGTATATCATACAACATCCAAGATTGTACATCATTGTTTTCTTTTAAGGTTTGAATGTAGGGTCACCCCCGCCCCCAAGGGTGCACACCAGGTCGGATTCCCGAATTTGGTGTTGGGTCTGGGTCCGCGAGTCTGGGTCTAGCTCTGGACCCAGATTTAGTGTCTGGATTTGCAAATCCATGAAGATAAGCAAACCTCCAGCGGGTCCATGGACTTGGTAAAATTAGCCGACTTGAACAATGAATGACATTAAAGAAAGAGCCAGTCATTTCACACTTTAGTGTATGCCTAACTTTCACTTCCACCATCATTCAAAATTGTACTCATGTTATCTCTTTAATAAATATTTCATTGTACTTGCATTTGTTAGAAATGCCTCATTGTACTTGCGTCATGACACATCTCGCGCATGTCTGATGGACACATTAAGGTAGCATAGAGTATGTATTATTGGAGCATCATGTTTCTTCTTCCCATCAACTACACAATGGATGTATGTAGCACATTGCAGAGAACACATGAAGAAACATGGAGCAGAAATAGATGGAATGTGCAAGCTGTTTTCATACTTCGTCATGCTCAATCTCTTCTACATCATCATCCTCTTCCTGCGAGTGTGTCTCTTCCCCACCCTCCTTGTCATCAAACAGACAAAGTTCCTCCAACTCCTCCACCTCTTCTCCCACCAACTGACCTCTCCCCTTGCGGCGTAGCTTGTTTAGCTGCACTTTCTCCTCTTCAAGCTTT